>QGMI01000094.1:0-67799 GCA_007821535.1 Lachnellula occidentalis | reverse complement strand
TTGCGAGGGAGGTGTTGAAGTGTTGAATTGTTGAACGCTGGATGTTGAAAAAAAAGATGGGACAGATTGATAAGTATGTGAAGAGTTCAAATAAAGAGTAACATTGGACAACGTATGCAAGCTGAATGAAACTGATATCAAATCATGACATCGTGTAGTCTATAGATGCTCTCCTGGAGGTCGCTCGCTATGCAAGAATTTTACACATACCTTGCCGTGTATCAGATCCCCGTCTCTATTCCCATCATCCTTCTGGATGCGGCACCGACTTCTAATGTTCTAAGCTGAGCTGAACATTGAGCAACCACAACGAGTGCCGCTAGCTAGAAACCTATGCGATCTTGCTCGCGAGATAGGTGCTGGTCTCCGACCAAACAAACGCCTACTTGTTATAGATCAGAAAGTTCCTCAAGCTATCCCAATGATCACTCTGCACGTATATATAGTCCATGCTACTCCTCAACCCGGTCTGCACTGTATCAGGGTACCACCTGAACAGCCACATGACCGAGGCCCAACTTAAAGCTGCAAACACCGGCCACGCATCGTGTTCTATCCGCCTCGAGAGCTTGTGGCTTTTTATAATTCCCGCCTCGGGCATGACGGAGAGCTGTGCCAGGGAGAGACACACTCGTGCAAATACTGTGAAGCGGGATCATCAGTAAACAGCTCGCCTTGCTTTTAGAGACTGCGAGCGAGCAGAACTTACCAAAAATAACGATCTGCTTGCTGACTGACGAAACATGTCCCTTCTTCGACCGTCTCCCGAAAACCAAATATCCTCCCATTAAGCCAGCAAAGAAGGTATCATATGTCCCTTCTTTCCCAGGGTTCGAGCCCATATGTTTCAATGCCAGCATTGTCAACTTGTATACCGTCGCATATTTGGCCAAGTTCTGGGCATGTGTTTTCGTTGCTCGTAATATCAAGGATATCTTTTCTCGTACGGTGCCCGATCGGAAGAGAACTATCATACTAGAATCGCGCTGAATTAGCAAAAGCTCCCTCTTCTTGAGGGGGGCGTTGAGCAGAACTTACACCAGCGCATGTGGAAATCGAACTTTGGCTCCGTAGACTGCGCCATTCCGCGCAGCTTTTAACACAGCTAAGTAATCTGCATATTTGGGGTCTAATATGATACTTTCGAGTGCTTTCTATGTAGCGTTAGTATCGATATATTTGCGCCGTCTTGATGAGTATTCGAACGTACCTTGACAGCTTCAACTGACATCTTGCCGGTTCCAACCTCGGCCTCGGCAACGCGCTGGAGGAATACCAAGAAGTGCAAGAGCACAGAGGGTGAATGAAGCTACCGCCGTGTTTTCATCTGTGTATGTAGCTTCTCTATCAGTGGAGCTCCAAAAAGTGGCTGTCTGAAGGTTTGATGGTGGTTTAGTGAAGGTTTTGAAGTCGGGAGGGATGGGCTTGGGAAGTTCTCAAGCACTGTCTTCGGCTCTTGTACTGTGATGTACCCCACGATTTCAGGGATCCTGTAGCCTTGCGCCAAACTTTTGTTTTGCATGTGAGATGTGGATGTGAGTGAGGTCGGAGCGGAGCCAGCGGAAGAAGGTTATTGCGTGCGTGCTTACATAAGGATAAGTTTTTTTATCGATTGTGATTATTTTCTCCACCGAATAGCTGCTGCTATCTATCTACCACAACCACAATTTCGCAATTGTACCAGTACCCCAACATGTTGCGACAAATGTAAAGTTCCTCGCTATACGTTCAATTCCAAAAGCTAATAATAATCCAGAAAACCCCGCAATGCGCGCAGCAAACGTGCCCTCGACAAAAAAGCCCCAAAGCCAATCGAGAACCCTAAAACTACCCTCTTCCTCCGCTACACAACCTGCTCTCAAATCGTACAAGATGCTCTCGGCGACCTAAATCAACTGCGCATTCCCCTCGCCAAGAAATTCACCAAGAAGAATGAGATCCACCCTTTTGAAGATGCTTCATCCCTCGAATTCTTCGCTGAGAAAAACGATGCCTCTCTCCTGGTCTTTGGAAGCTCGAGCAAGAAGCGCCCGCATGCCATCAACCTAGTACGAACATTTGGGTACAAGGTTCTTGACATGCTGGAGCTGTACCTAGATCCTGATAGTTTCAGACGATTGAATCAATTCAAGAACAAGAAATGTGCGGTGGGACTGAAGCCCATGTTACTTTTTGCGGGAACACCATTTGAAACCCCAGTGCAGAACGAGTATACATTGGTGAAGAGCTTCTTTACAGATTTCTTCAAGGGAGAACCTGCCGATAAAGTCGATGTGATGGGATTACAGTACATTGTGTCTATCAGCGCCAGAGAACCGGTAGAGGGAGAGGATTCGAAGCCAAGTGTGCATTTGAGAGTTTATCTGATCCGGACCAAAAAAGCTGGACAAAAGTTACCGAGGGTTGAGGTTGAGGAGATGGGTCCCAGAATGGACTTCAGAGTCGGCAGAGTCAAGGAGGCCGATGAGGCTATGCTGAAGGAGGCAATGCGGAGAGCCAAGAACACCTTAGAGAGACCGAAGAAGAATATCTCGACAGATATCGTGGGTGATAAGATTGGTAGGATACATCTGGGCAAGCAAGACTTGAAGGAGTTGCAAACTAGAAAGATGAAGGGATTGAAGAGGAGTAGAGATATCGCGGATTCAGAGGATGAGGAGATGGATGATGTGATTAGCGACGAGGAGCCTGTGAAGAAGCCGAAGCGGGTCTGAGTTACGTCTCCTGTTGGCACGTGGTATGTCTGTCTGCATAAAAACGGTGTTTGGAGTATGGATGGACATGGAAAACTGCAACTGGGGTCAATTCGCTTTGCCATTTTGATATCCGCAGTACCTTGACATAGAGGAGAACAAACCATTACAGTCTCTGTATGAAATAGTCTTACTGTTAGCAGCTATGTGATCCTATCAACAATTCCCCCTTTCAAGTGAGCAAAAGGCTGGGAGCAAGTCGCTGACCCTTCTGATGATTGTGTTTCAATCTTGGTTTATATTCGCCCAGATTCAGATATTTGAAAAGTTCCTCCCCAAAGTTGGTGGCTTCTTTCCAACGCTGGGATACTTTGGGCGGTTCCAGTAGAAGATGGGAACTTGAGCACAGGCAATGAGGACCTATCAGCTCTTCGTTCTATGTGATGATGCTCATCGCAGACACTTTAAGCATTAAGACCTTGCTCCGCTTGCACCAATGCTAGGTAGCTTGACTCAAACTGCTGATGTTGTTGCCAATATTACTTGGGGTCTATCATTTCGTCGGATGGCGTGGCAGGATTGTAGGGGAATTGAGGAGTCTGAGCAGGTCTAGCGTTCGGCACGATCCAATATGTCCCTTACTGGTGGTGTATTTACCTTACTGAACATTCACTTGAGATCTATGGTATTGTACCTCGCTTAACCAAACCTCCCAATCTCTCCTCTCCTGATGCTCATCTTCACATCTTCCATACCTGCTATTGAATTAAACTTCTGTCGAAACAAAATCCTTCCCACTCTTCCTCCCACAGAAGATCTTCTACACCCCTTCTCGAAAACAACAATGTCCGAGCAACTTCCAACAGTCAAGATGGCATCTACCACCGAGGAGCGCCCCTTCAAGAAAGCTCGTATTGATGAGTAAGTTCATTCACCGTGGCTTAATCATCCTTCCTATCTTTGCTTTGGTATCTCAGTCCGTCAAAGGTTGAGGTATTTCAGAGGTGATGAGGAGCAGAATGTGCAAAAAGTTCTGGGGGGCGGAGGGCTTCATGAGTAATGGTTATAGCACTTACTAACGGTAATTGAAGGTCTTTGCAGCACATTATTGAGTTAGTAGTAGGCGAAAACGAAAAGCATATGTTCGTAATCCACCAAGATATTCTATGCAACGCCAGCCCCTTCTTCAAGGCAGCTTGCAAAGCCGAATGGACGAAGCCAGATGATAGAGTTATCAAGCTTCCGGAGGACGACAAGTAAGTATCAGAGATTCACTTAGAGAATATTTATTCTTCGTGAGGGAATGTAAGCTAAATCATAATTGTTTTAGTGTGGTTGTATATGCCATGTATCACTGGATGTACGACGACGAAATCTGCATCCCTGAAGAAATCCAAATCATCGATCGCGCGCACAGGGATGGGTTGAGTGACTTGTGTTGGCGGAGTGAAAGGAAAGCGATGAAAACAGGTTGGGCATTTCTGGCAAAACTCTATGTCCTGGCCGAGAAATATCAGATCGTCAGACTTCAAAACCATACGATTGACGGAATGCTCAAGCACTGGAACGAGTATTATATCGATATTGGTGTGGCACCCTATGTCTATAAGAACACATTGGAAAATTCACCACTTCGAAGTCTCCTAGTCAGGATGGCGGTATGGGAGCTCAACTCAGACCGACTACGCAAAGCCAAGAACAGTGTTACAAAATGCTACGAGTTCCTCTACGACATGGCAATAGAGTCTGCGAAAGCCCACGAAATGGACTCGAGCCATTGCAAGACATGGCGAGCGGGTGCCACTCCCCTCCATCCCGAGAGCAATTTCTGCTTGGACTTCCATACTCATGGCGAGGACGCAGGCAAGAAGTGCAACCGTTTGAAGAAATTGGGCGCTGGATTCGAAGGCGAAGAGGAGTCCGAAGAAGAGTAAAGATTAAAACATTAGCCCTCGGATCTACAGCACGCCTTTTCTCCTCCGAATCCACCCGTTCAACCTCAAAGATATCATGTATTCCAAGCAAGCAAAGCATTGTATTTCTCGAGAATGCCCGGGGCGGCACCTTCAACTTATGCTTCAACAAGACAACGTGGGATTGCGTCACGAAAAGGGACTTTTGCATTGAGCCGATCGATGTCAACGAGGCGGCTATGCATTTATTTGCTGGGACAACTTTTCATCCAGGTTAGGAAAATTACAAACACAATCGTATCAGCCAGACTCTCGCAGCCTTTGAGCTTCCTAAGAAATCTTTACGTACCTATACTAATTATCATCGATGTGATTGATGTGCCCACTATCGTTGCTTCCCTTCCTGAGCCCCGACTGCTCTTGTCTGTCTCTCTTTATACATGTGCATTGGAAAGGCACTGAAATTCTGGTATTGAAATACTAATAGACGTGAGTACGAGAACGCGAGATGAAAATAAGGAAGTGAGGTTGAAACAAGATGGTAGATGTAGTTGCAGCAATTTGAGGGATGCACATTGGATTGTAAGAAACTGAGTGAAGGACGTATGTACGAAGTATGGGAACCTGCAAGATAAGTGTTGCATCGTGTTGTCCATTCCTCCACCTGAAAATGTTCGCCTCCAACCAATTCCCAGCATCTAATTCCAACACATCCTTCTGAATACTGCCGCGAGAAAGAAGTTTTCTAAAAAGACACTCGTTAGCAGAACTCGAGCAATGGATGTGGGACGTTTTACCGAACTACTCAGCAATGTAGTAGTCAAGACTTTGATTGTTCGTGGTTGCTTGGATGTTTGCTTCCTAAGGTCCAACGATCGTGAGAAACTCTTTTGGATTCCAATTTGAGAGAGGGGCTCATATCTATCTATGTTCCTATTGCTGCATTATGAAATGAAGCAATGTGTTGAGTAGTGCGAATGGCGCTGGCGAACTCAACAGTGACTCAATTACATGTCCTCCTCGTTAGCGTATGTAAATTTCTTCAACTTATGACATTCTACTTTGCTGTTGCCGTCGTGAGCATGATAGGTCTTGCAGAATTCATTTTCTGGATTGTCAGGGTCTCGCGACCCTACGTCGCTGTCTCTATCTTCAAGGAACTGCTTTGTGATATCAAGGAGAAATTCGCTACACATAGTGCCTTTCATATCATCAAGTTCACCTGCCTCCATATCAAACTTTGCAGTTTTGACCCATACACCGCGTAGAGGTGAGCCATCCGGTGTATTGTGGTACACATGGGGTATAACGCCCCACTGAATCTCTTGTTTACGGCGAAGCACAAGAAGGGCATCGATAGAATCATTCTGCAATTCCCTGATCTGGTATTTTTGACCAAGGATGTAAAGTTGCACGAATAATCCATCAACACATTGCATTGCATCACCATCGTTGCCATATGCATTGTAATTGGTGACTATAGGAGGAACACAGATTTTGTTGTGATACATCCAGTAGACCATTGCTTGGATAGCGATCGGGTCGTCCTCCGGAAGCTTTATAACCCTGTCGTCTGGCTTCATCCACTCGGGCTTGCAGGCAGCCCTAAAGAAGGGACTTGAATGGCAGAGGATGTTTTGGTGTACCGCGAAGGATTGATTCTCATCGCCGACCGTAAGCGTTATTATCTGCTGAAGGGACCTATGTGTGACATGTCATCAGTTTCAATATATTGTAGATGCGTGAAGAATTCTAAGCTCACCCAATGAGGCGCGTCCTGTTGAACGGACGCCCTTCGGTCTCGGTTGCCATCTTATGGAAGAACAAAGGACTTGATGCTGCACTTTGGAAGGTTCGAAGTCGACGTTTAAATCCTAGTTGGTGTAGGTTCAGTGTCGACCCTGTGTTGTTGAGAGGTGGTGAAACCGAGGACAACGGAGGGGTGTTTATTTGTGGTGAATGCACATACTCTACTACTCTACTAAGAGGAAGATTCAACGAACGTCAAGGCGATTAAGGGGTGAGAGAAACGCCGCTCTCTTTCAGGAGTTTCCCTACACGAGCAAAGAAGGTTCCAAAAGTAGAGTCCCGCCCGCAACCAACCAAAAGGCTTGCCAAGTATGCTTGGTGTTGGTATCACAGGGGGTGATCACTTCTCACTAGCTAGCAGCTTATAAGATTTGATACTGGGTTCGTGGTGTTGCATTGATGATGTAGAAGTGACAGTGCTGGGGGTTGCAATGCTTGGAGCTAAGCTAAGGCCTCAAAGCTTACGTAATACACGCCAAGTCACCTGACTACAAGGGGTCCATCATTGTCCCCCAATATGTCCCATTCCCATTTCCCATTTCCTAAAATCGCCGGAGTTGCGGGTTGGTAGACTCCGCCCACCCTACTAGGAAGTCCAATCTTAGCTTGGATCGACTACATGGAAGTTCTATAAAACAAGACGGTAAACTACAGTAGTACATCGTCAAAAGCAAGGAACTTTCCTGGGTGGCCTTACAAGAACAAGAATGAATAGAGACAAGCATTAGACTCAACCGGGCTACAAATAAATTACAAGGGCTTATCTGGTATGTCTAATCTACATCAAATCCTAAACCACCACCGTCTGCAACAGTCTATCCTCAACGCCCTCCAACGTATAGTGGTGGGCTAAGACGTTCAAGTTTTCTATCTCGGCCTGAAACTGCTTGTCAGGATCGACCCCTGGACCGAACATCTGAGCTCCAGCGCCTGGACCCATCTGTCCCATCTGTTGTTGCATTTGGCTTGCAGCTAAAACTCGCCGTTAATTATGGTTCAACTGAGGATTTGAAGACAGGATGCTTACCATTATCACTTCCCAGAAGGTAGTTGAACACCGATTGCAGTCCAAAGATACACAGCACATACCAGGAAATGGAAGACATCCACTGCGGGTCCATATCCTTGGTCGCTACACCTGCCTGCAACATGCTCTTGAACTTAATCGTCAAGGGGAACGGTAACCGGACTATATCTGTTAGCATAACCCCTTGCGAGTTTCAACGTAGAACACTCACTGATCACAAAACCACTAAAGAAGGCATTAATCCACCCCATAATCAACGTCTGCGGCACAATCATAGCCATATTCCCCTTCATCATACCCATCATGCCCTCCATAGCCGCCGGATCCGTCATGGGATTCGGCGCAGCCTGGCCCTTCTTGTCCGGTTCCTTTAAGAACGCCCCGCTTTCATATGATGCGACAAGGTAGTCTTTTCGAGCTTGGAACGAGGGAGCGGAAATGACATTCGCGTTGGCGCGGAGGTTGACGCCGCGGAGGAGGGAGCGCTGTTCTTTGATGGCTGGTAGTTCTTGTTTCTTCGGGGCTGTGGCCATGAGGACCGTGGCATAGTGGCGGAGAACACCTGTTAAGATCTATAGAGATATCAACAGCTGTAATGAAGAGGCGATGCTGGAGCGGAGAGCTTACCATGACCACCGTGATGGGGATCAGAATCCAGTAGCTAGGAATCCATCATCAGCACTAATCTCCCATTCTTTCATTTTTGAAGTCTTACAATAGCTGGGGATCCCTATGGATCGTTTGCACAGGAACTTGCGCCATATTTGCTGCGGTTTCGTATGCTTGTTGCTGGCGCAAAATACGGAGGTCGTCGAGTGAAGCTTGACGTTGATGTTGTGGTGCGGATGTAGGATGAAAGTTTTATATTGACACATCCAAAATCGCTTCTGCCACGGAACAAGACACGGTTCCCCTTTTCTATACGCGACGATTGAAGCTATCCTCCACCCTAATTGTCCTTTGCAACAAGTACAGCAAAGATGGCTTCGCAAGAGAAAATCTCAGTTTACTCGCTGGCTGGTATGTATTCATATGAAACACTCTCTTTTAAAATGCCTTATTCCTCAAGATACAAAGTAGCTAATACCCAATCCAGACCTCAAAAACACCAGCGACGATGCCATCCCAGCCTACCTCAACTCCCTCTCCTTCTCCCAATCCCACACCCTGACAGATGTCCGCCTCATTCTAGGCTACACAGCTTTTGGCATCTGCGCCGCAACCTTCTACTGGGATTACACCTACGGTTTCGAATCCACCAAACTGCTGACCCTCGGCGCCGTCATCCTCTACAGCCTTCTCAACGGCGCTCTCACCTTCTGGATCTGGGGCGTTGAGAAGGGCACCGTGTACGTGGGCACGAACTCCAAGACGGGAGACAAGATCAGCATTCAGAGCAAGACGGACAAGTTTACACCGGTGTACAAACTTACGGTCACAACGGAGAGCAAGGACGGGAAGAAGGAGACGAAGGAGGTGAAGAGGGAGTTTAGGGAGTGGTTTGATGAGAAGGGAGCGTTTGTCACGAAGCCGTTTCAGAGGATGCTGGCAAGCAGTGTGGCTGTTATCGGGAAGGTGGATCCCAAGAATGCGGTGCCGGTGAAGAAGGAGAAGAAGGAGAAGGTGGAGGATAATAGGAGTATGGATGAGAAGTGGGCGAGTCTACTTGCGGAGAGTGCGGGGAATGTGGTTGCTGAGCCTGAGGTCGATGGCGCGAGTACGAGCACGCCTACACCAGGGAAGGGAAAGAGAAGGGCGAAGAAGGCTTAGTCTGTTGTTCTGGACGGCTGGATGGCGAATTGTATGCTATGATGCGAATAAAAGTCTATAAGTGAAGGATGCTAGGCGTTTAGGTTTCCTAATACAAGGAGTTTCGTGCATACGGGGAAAGCTTCGATCACAAACAAGGAAGACCGACTATAACACCACATAATCACAGATACCGAGAAACTCACCTGAATCTAATATTTGTCATCTTAAGTATTGTAATTCTTTAGACCCGGAAGCGCCTGGCAATGCACCCAAACTCCACGCTATGCTTTCTTTGAAGCCCTCCCATAGATGAATACACCAGCTTATTCAGCCCTCGAGATTGAACCACGCCATCTTACATTTATCTGCACGACTTCGCACAGTGCTTGAACAATCATTCAATGCGACATCCAGCTCAAACATCAGCTTAGGTTTGCGACGAGTGAGAACCGTAGGCGAGACATGCTGAACAAGCAGGGCCAAAACATCCAACGCGGCCGCACGGCAGCGAACAGAGCTATCAGAAGGCGAGTCGAGGGTGTTGTGTGTGCGATCGGTCATCCGGTTAATCAGACTATCCAAGTGACTCTCCATAACTTCGGGGCAAAGCGGAAGTAGGGTTAGGATTGTTTGGATGAATGCATGCTTGGCCCAATCATCATTTTGCACATTCGTGCCCTCCAGGACAAGTGGCAATAGAGACTCAACGCTATCCTTCAAAGTTGCGGGCTCCATGTAGGCAAGCAGCCCAGCGAGAGCAAGTAAAGCATTCTCTTTGGCCTCCTTTGTCTCAGATGCTCGCCAAAGCTCTACGATAGGGGTGACAGCGATGGTGAACACTCGTTGCTTGCGAAGGCGGCGGACGAAACAAAAGTTCTGCTCGTTCATAAGCTCCGAGGGTGTAAGAATCACTCGGAAGCTTTGAGCAACCTTTCGGCCGTTGCGAGTATTAGAGATTCCCTTAATCATGAGGTCCAGTAAAATCGAAGATTGCGGCTTGTGAGCAGCTACGGTGGCTGCTGTGAAGTATGCCAAAGTACGGTAAATGCTGTCGACTTCTGCTTCAGACTTTGAAGTAGACCCTTCAACTAAGGCCACCATAACTTGAACCAGCGTACGAGGCTCATTTTCAAGGGGCTCTTCTAGAGCACCAAACTTGTTGACGAGCAGCTGCAGGAACCACAGCATTGAAGTGCGTGCAAGCATGGATGAACCATTCTCGGTGCTCAGAGAATTGAGTAGCATCGCTAACGCGGTATCCCCAACTCGGATCTTCAGCTTCGCCTTATCCTTCGAGACATTAGCAAATGATCATATAATTACAAAGGGGAATTAATTACCTTAGGCTTGATGCCGGCGAGCAACGAGACAGAAAGAACGTTCACCGAACATTTCTCTTCGGGACCGGAGCGTAGCTCTGCCTGCGGAATAACAAGTCCTTCGGCCGCAGGACAAAAGAGAGACCAAATAGCAGAGGGTTCATGCTGTTGATTCCATGATAGCAAAAAGTTATCTTCTTTTGTCAGATGGGCGGATTCTGACCGCACGGCCAATGTTGCAATCTTTCCCACTAATTGGAGGGTGATCTGATCGATATCGCAGGGGTTCGCCAGTCCAATATAGTGCACATCCTCAGATGTCGACGGTGCATTCGTGTGCTTTTCGAGCTTGACAAGACGAGCCAATAGCGTCAAGACGATGTGAGAGTATCGTCCAACTCCTAGATCACCGGCATCTGAACCAAGTTTAATATCAGAACGACTGAGCGCAGAATCAAACAATTCCATGGCTCGGAAAATAGCGGCAAGGATCGCATTGGAGTATTCAAGTCGACCATTTTGACCGATCACGTTCTGCCATAGCTGAAGAAGGCTCTCCATGCACGCATCGAAGTTGCGTTGCCGGAACCCAGGAGCCGGAACTTCATTGAGCCCAGTAACGGAAGAACAAGATACGAGGATCAGGTCCTGAAGTAAATCAACTATTTCAGTGACTTGTGACGTTTCTTGGTTTGTGGAAAGTGAATCTGGGAAAGTCTTCATGAGTTTCGGCAAAGTTGTATCTTTGAATATCGTTGGATCTCGACTCGACATATCCTCGATTGCACGAAGAGCGGCTACGTGTGTCTCCTGCTCACGGCTGGAATTCAGCATAACTGCATCGATCTTTTCCAAGACCATTGCCTTTTCTGCCGAAGATAAAAATTCGGGGATTTTGGTCAGTAGCACAAGACCGTCTATCGCAGCGGTTCCAAAGACGGAACCTGAGCCATCTTCCAATTTGGACATGGCCCCAAAGTAAATATCGACGATACTTTGTCGAAACTTGAGAAAGGCATCAATAATTGCCACGTCTGGCTTGTCATCACCCTCTGTCGACGATAGGAGAGCCGGTTCTTCGAGGTCAAGTCTTGCTTGGAGAATGTTATTAAAGACGGTGAGGAGCGACTTCTTCTCCAACGGCAGTTCCACCGATTGTGCGAGAACATCCAGCTTTGGCAGAATAGCCTTCGTTACCAAAAGAAATATGTGGCTGGAGCTCGAACTAATCGCTCGAAGGATTCTTCCACTAGGCCTCAAGAATTGTCTATTGTCAGACATCTTGTCGAATATCTCGTTTGAGATATCTGAAACCAGAGTTGCAAGAAGATTCTCATCCGACTCCGAAACTTGGGTTCGCAAAGAAGAGAACAGACCTCTGAGAATACGCAAAGACTCTTCGATAAAGTCTTCACTTTCTCCATTCCAGACTTCATATTTGATTGCAGACCATATCTCTGGAGCGTGCTTTAGAAGCGTAGGGCTTGAATATGATATGGCGCATTCGTAAATGGTGGACATGATCTCTTGCTAGTATTCATTAGCAAGTGAAAAGAAATGGCAGTGAAGATAGCCACGTACCTTCTTGTTAGCAGCTTGATCGGTGTCTATGTTGCTGAGAAGAAGAGTGAAGGCGTCATTGGCATATTTGTCGCTGGAGGTGAAGCATTTCAGCAGTAGGCTCTTTAATTCTTCTGGTGATGGTTTGTTGGGATCCGTAGCAGTACCCCCTAAAGTAATCGGGAAGTACCGAACGAAAAGCTCCCATACCTTATTGCTTTCGGCCGTTTCAAGAGCCCAGTGTCTGCTGATATGAGCATAAAGGAGAAACAAAACTTTCAAACAAGATGGATTCTTTTCAAGCTCCGCCAGATCAGCGATTCCGGTAACAAGCAATGGCAGACCAAGATCGCGTTCTAATGGCTGCTTGAACTTCTCAAATAGCAGTGAAATGAGAGTGTAGAAAGCTAAACGTGTATCTGGTTTTTGTGAAATGAATATGTTGCTTTGACCTTGACACAGCCCAAAAACCGATTGTGCAACCACAGCTGCGTCTCCTGGTGGGAATTTTCTCCAGCTGGCTAGAATCGACAGCGAATCAGCAACTTCTTTGAGACCAGCATGATAGCTGGGAAAGCCGTCATTGTTTTGAAGCCTGGCGCAGAAGTATTCTACAAGAGCATGCACTATTCTAATCAGCATATGGAAAGGTCTTGGAAGGGAACACTTACCATCCTGTCTCGATATGGGTTGTGTTTGCATAGTCTCCAACAAAGCAGGCAATAGTTCCAAGGCTATAGAATTAGTCACTGGAGAAGCATTTGTTCAAGAGACGTTTACCTCGAGCAACAATTGTCAAGTCTTCTTCTGGCCCGATGAATGGGCCCATATCTGAAATTACTTTTGGGATCGTCAAGACGCCAAGATCAATGCCTGTTGTGATCAGTAAAGACTCCAAGTTTTCTTCATCAGTCTTACTGCCAGCCATATCTCTGATTATCTCCTGCTTTTCATGGGCCTGTCCCTCGGTTGACGTTGCAACCATCCAATCTTGAACTGTTTTGTCCGCCATGTTGGGCAGGTTTGACTAATAACCAAGGCAAAGCCTTAAACAAGCACTGTGAAGCAAACATTAGCAAATTAAAATTGTGAGGGTAATAACATGCAGCTAACAAGGCAGTACTAGGGAAGTCAGAGTGAGATTCTTAGATATGAAGAAGGTGATATTTCAGAGTCGGGTAAAGTGGTGGTGATGATGGTGAATGACAAGTGGCCAAGGAATTCAGTCAAAATTGAAGTGAAAGTGCCCAATACAACCATCTGATGGAAATGCCCTTCGGCAGGAGGAGAGATGGTTATCCATGGTGGAGAATAATAAATGTAGAGCACTCATTTCTGGGCACGTGCAATATTCGACTTCGGGAGCGCAATTCAGACAGCGTTGTCCATGGTAGCATGTCCGCTTGAAAGGAAGAGCCGCCGGGTTGAAGTGAGAAAGGGGATGACAACTTACAAGGAAAGAATGCCAATCGGCAGATACGAGTTCGGGAAGATGCCTGTGCTTGGTGCTAGAATATATGTTGCGAAGAGACAATGAATTCCAATAGCAAAGAGTGTACCAGGTAGATTAGAAGAAAGTCCTGGGTGTTGTGCAAGGATCCTGGTGAAAGCAGAGGCAGAGATGAGGAGGAGGTTGATATCAGAAAATAATTCTGCCGCCTCACCGCCCCCTTTTCCACGAGGGCGATACCTCTTGGGGAACTTTAGCCGAGCGTGGGACCCCGCGAAAATTTGCCCCTCGTCTTATCGTTATCGGGAAATTTTCAAACTACTTGCGCGTTGTTTTCTTGTCAGTCATCAGTCATCCAGCAAAAAATACTTGATCGGAATTTCTCGAAGCTACATTGGTGGCTGGCTACGCCCCAGGACTTCTGAGTGAAATCTTCCTCAGTCAGTGGCTCCAAAACTAGATCAAAGAGCGGGTGCAATTCCTTGTCTGTCCTGCTACACGTACAGCACTTACACTCGATTTCAAGCGTCCAAACTATACGAGTCTGAGACACGATTTTCACAATGGCATCCAAAGAACCAGCACCCAACTGCAAAGTGTTTCTGGCTGGGACAATAGCCAAGGGACTACTTGCAGAGGTTGCAGAAGGGCTTTCCAAACTTGATACCAAGCCCAAGCTCGTGGGGTTTTTAGCCAATGATGATCCGGCAGCTAGAATGTACGCGGACTGGTCGGCAAAGACATGCATAGAGAGGTCAGTTATTTGTGTTTATCATACACTCCCGGCTAACATGATCTTCTAAGTGGCTTTGATTTCGACCTCCGGATCGTTGCCAAGGAGGAAATCGAAGAGCGCATCCTTGCAGCTAATACCGATTCTACTATTCACGGCATAATCGTCTATTACCCAATCTTTCCACGCCCGTCCGGCCAAGACAGATACATCCAGCAAATTGTTGCTCTAGAAAAGGATGTCGAGGGTCTTTCCCATAGATACGTATTCAACATGTACCAAAACATCCGATTTCTGGATCCCCCAACAAATACGCTCAAGTCCATCTTGCCCTGCACGCCCCTCGCAGTGGTCAAAGTCCTTGAATACTTGCAAATCTACAACTCCATACTCCCCTACGGAAATCGCCTTTTCGGGAAAACAATCACAGTCATCAACCGCAGCGAAGTGGTCGGCCGACCTCTTGCCGCTCTTCTAGCGAACGATGGTGCAAAGGTCTTCTCGGTCGACTTGGATGGCGTCCAAATCTTCACTCGGGGTCAGGGAATCAAGAAGTCTCACCATGAGGTCCAAGTTCAGGATGAGAGTTTCACAATCAAAGATTGCCTACCGATTAGCGATGTTGTTATTAGCGGGGTGCCCGGAGACAAATACAAGGTGGACCTAAGCCTTGTTCGAGACGGAGCTGTGTGTGTAAATTTCAGCAGTGAGAAGAACTTTGACTCTCCTGCAGTGAAGGAGAAGGCCAGCATCTACATTCCGGCCATTGGAAAGGTCACGATCGCTGTTCTGCTGAGGAATTTGCTACGTCTCGTGCAGAACCAACACGCCGGGAAGAAAATGGTGGAAGGTGGCCTAGAGACGCCCAACGGTTCGGTCAGTAAATAGCTTGATTGGACTGCGGTGATCAGCTTGTTCTTGGGCTCAAACACCTGTGGCACATGACATGGGAAGCAATGGTATAAATATCCAATGTGTATCTACCCATCCCATCACAGACCTCCAAGGTTTCTCAATTTAGTTTTCACCCTTCATCATCCTTCATCAGCCCTCATAATTATTTCAAGATGTCGTCGAATTAGCTTCATGAGCATCGTCAAACACCTCCTTCAACCCTCCCGGTGCAAAATTAACACCATAATTCACAACCACCATCCCCTTCTCATCCATCCTCTCCTCAACCATCCTTTTCGTAAACTTGCTCTCAAACGGACTTTTCCCCTCAACAAAAGCCTCCCACGTGGTAACAGACAGCCACAGATCCCCCTCCCTCTCCACAATACCAACCTGCGAATCGGTGTTACACTCCCGACATCCCTGCACCGCGGCACAAACCGAACACGGCGCCTCGTTCTTCACTGCGTGGCTGAGACGGCAGCTGAGACGCTTCTTGAGCTTCGCTTCCCGGACGCGGAGAAGAGCTGCGCAATGCGTGGTGCTGCAAAGCTTAATATGGCTAAACAGAGCTGGCGGCTCCGCAGCAAGCTTTCCAGGGGCCTCGGGGAGTGACAGTAGATGTTGAGTTCGAAGGTAGAAGTTACCGTCGACGATATGACCAGTATGTTTTCTTGTATACATCGAGTCTCCATCCTGGCATTCGAATGCCCAGGTGCTCATAAAGGCGTCGATGGAACCCTGAATATCGGCACCGCGAGACAGCGGCGTCGTTGCCCAGCGTTCGAGCGATTTCTGTATAAACGAGAAAGGCAGGCCGTAAGCTAACGCGGCACCGCGGTTCGAGTACTCGGATTTGTCGCTGTCAGAAGGCCAGACTACATATCCCCCGGGCTTGTGCAGGATCTGGCAAAAGGGGCAAAGTCCCATGGCAGCCGGGGATTTCCGACACATATCACTGTGAAGCAACTTGATGAGCTTCAATCGCTCTTCTTGGCATTTGGAAGACCTGAATTCCAACTTTGGTCCGACGAAACTCCTGTTGTTCCAAGCGAAGACTTCTGGAGCTGGGCAATTGAGCCTTTTTATAACTTTGGCCCCGAGTTTGGACATCAGGGTTTTTGAGCAGAGTGCTAGTGCAGCTTCCGATGAATAGGATAAAAGCTCTCCAGTGAGTTGAAGTAGTTCAATGGGCAGGCTTTCCAGTCGGCTTGATCCGAAGTGGTATCGGGTTTCGATGTCCTTCGATGCTAGAACTGAGGTCGTCGGAGTAAGTCGAGCAGTCTGTGGTTTTCGATTTCGTGCAAAGCGAGGTGTTTTACATGCTCCATACCTATTTGGAGCAATCGTTGGCGGTAATGGCAGTGGAGTCGATGGCGAGCTATTCTCAATGCTTTCCAGCAAGCTGGCGATGAGACTTTGAGGTGCCATCTTCGAAGTCGAAAATGTGTGTGGTGACCGATGCTTAGTGCTTGATGTCCAATGTCTGATTGTTGATCGATGAAAGCTGAGCAAATATGCAAGAATTTTTATGATGGTATTGAGTGTTTGATATTCTATTCTCTAGAAGCAAAAGTCTGGAGAATAAATGACATTTTTACTGGTGCGAGGTTGTTAGTGTACCACATTTCGCGAAATAGGGGTCCTACTGGTAAGCGAAGCATGGCTTCACCCTTAGAACTTCACTAATACATCAACCAGCATGACCTTAGTTTTGGATCATGAAACTAAGATAAGAAGCTCTTTAATTCCAATAATATCTCGCTAAGTTGGGTGATAATACATATAGTGGGCGATGGCTAAGGCCCTCAAGGTGGAAATAGAAAATCAGTGGTAACCCTAAGCGGGATAGGGCAACATACGTCTCTCCAACAGTCAAATTTCACTAGAAAATTATAATCAAAGGTTTCAAGATGACGTCTCACATCGAGAAGATTCGACTCCCTGAAGATAGTAGAACAGACAACATGGAAAGAATATTAATTTGGATTCATTCATTACTATAGAGAACGCCAGCGAAACCATTAACCGTTGCTTTGGAGAGAACAAGCATGAAATGTAGAAATATGCATCACCCCCAAGCTACAGTATTCCTCGACATCATCACTAACCAATCCTCCAACCTTCTCTCCCACAGCCCAAACCCCATCTATATCACTTCCCACCGCCTCCATGCCACCTATCCACCATAACCCCTCGCTAACTTTAAACTTCCCAAAGCCATCGGTCCTCGGATCCAACACTGGGTAAGCATTCTCAATTTTCTGCTTATAAACTTCTTCTTCTCGATCAGCCCATACTATCGCAAGTGTTTTCAGGGGTAGGGGTTCGAAGGATAAGATCCGGTAGAGAGATGAGTTGTGCATGGAAGAGGAAGGAGCTGGATAGTAGATATCTTGGATGTGAGTGATTTCATGTATGCCGCTTATATCTTGTGGGAGAGTGGATGACTGAATAGGGAGGATTTGGGAGAGTAAGGAGGTAGAGTCGCCGAGTCTGGAAGAGTCGAGCTTCGAGGTTGAAGAGACGAGAGTAATCCAGAAGGAGTGGTAAATGATCTGCTCCTGCATCTCCACTTCATCTGCAGATAGGACAGAGCTCGTGTTCCAAGGCGCTGCGAGGATGACTTTATCGAAGACCTCCTAGCCCATCCCTTTTTGACCCGTGCCGCTGAGCTCGAGAATCCAGGCTTCTTTGCTCTCCTGTATAGACTCCTTCTTCAGACTGGTGATTTTGGTATCGAGTCTCACTTTGGCTTTGCTTTCGCCGAGGAACTTCTCCAAGACGTCCACGAGCCTGCCACCTTGCCCCTCAACACAAAGCCCCCCGTCTTCTCTCCCCAGGGCCATCGATAGCGCTAGATCGCTCATCTCTTCCAGCTCACAACCAGCCTGCCTTCTAACCTACGCTCGCAAGATATCCTGCACATAGCCCTCAACCCCATTATTCTCCAACCTCTCTTTTGCACCCAAACTTACCGCACCACTCACGCTCCTTCCAGTGATCCAGTCACCTACACCCTCAAGCTCGTCGCCGTTGTCCAAAAAACGTTTTCCATCCCTTCATAGTCCCCATGGGCAAGTCCCCAGCCCTTCAAAAGCTCGCTCCATACTTGCAAACCAGCTTCGCCCACAACGCCCATCCTATCTCCTCCCTCGGTCTCTTCATCTCAGCAACCATACTCCCACCATTCCAAAAACCCAACACTATCCTTCTTCCCCGTCACCAGTTTCGCCCCATTCATCCCAAACTTCACACCGAGACCGACATCACTCTATTCGCCAAAATACGATTATGCCCAAAACACCCACCCGCGACATCCTCCGCATGCACACTTACCCCGAAATCTTGATTTGTAGAAAGTACCATCCTCCCACCTATCTTGGACGACTGTTAAAAAACCGTAATAATAACCCTGACGTCCTTCCTGCCCTCAAAGCGTTTCGCAACTGTATATGCAGTGCTGATACCAGCCGGCCTACAAGCTTCCATCATTAACAGTTCATTGCTAACTCTCAAGTCCCTCACAAAAAAACACGAGACAAAACTACATACCCAGCCCCTACAAGCCATACTCACCTCCCGTACCGTCGGCGCAAGAGCCTTATGCGGAGAGTCTGGAATGCTTCAACGTCCTGCACAGCATCTCGTTGGATGAGGGGTGAGTGTTCTGTGGGCTGGGGTTCTGTGTAGGCAGGTGGAGGAGAGCTGGTTCTGGAAGTGTGTTCTTTGGACATTTTGTCAAAGTAGAAGTCAACATCGAAGAGAAAGAGGGAAGTATTAATATAGGTACGAGAAGTGAAGTTGGGATGAGAGGAGAGGTAGTGCGGACGAGGGTGTGGACGCAACGAAGCCTAATAAATTATGAATGCATACAACGCAGGCCTATTCAATGACCGCGAGGTTGAATGGCAGGATCTCGAAACCCACTTCTCTCTGCTGGGGCTTTGCAAATCAAAAAGCACGCTCAAGTTGGAAATGTAATTTTGGTGGATTTTGTTGCTTTTCAAGGGTCATAACCTTGCAATGCCATCTAAGCTATGCATCTTAACTCCATGGCCCCAAATTCAAGATCATTGATCATTGCTTTTCATACACAATCTATTCATCGGCCTCCTCCTCAGCCTCCTCAATGACCTCACCCTCGCCATCATCCTCGAAAGAGCCAGCAGGGACCTCGTACAGTCTCAAGATCTGCTTGTTGGGATCCTTGACCAAGACGTACTTACCCTCTTCGCGCTTGAGACACATGTCGGCGATGGTGCGAACAATACCCCAGCCGTTGGAAAGGCTCAGGTTCATTTGAGCAGCAAAATCTCTTGGCTTCCAGCCCACAACTCCCAAGACAACGTGCTTATCGTTTGTCTTTGGGTTTGCGCGAGAAACGAATCTAGAAACGTTAGCAAAAGTAACATCGGTTGAGTAAAGCAACGTACCCAAGCTTCATGACATCCGCACGAGCCATGATACTCTGAACAGTCCATCTAGCAAGCTTGCAGCTGTTGTTCTTCATTTCCGTAGCCACGACAGCACCACGCTGGCTGACCAGCTTGGTTCTCCAATCCAGCGCACCTCCACTACCTTGTGCCTTGTGATCAAATTCGTTCAAAGCCTTGACTGTGATGTGTTGATCCTCACCACTGATGGCGTTCTTCTGAACTGCATCGAGCTCGGTTCGGACAATCAAGTGAACTGGATCCTCATCATTGAGCGAAAGATCAAATTTACGGTATTTGTAAGCTTTGCTAGCGGCAGCTTCGGTCTCTTGCTCGGGGTTGTAGAAGGGGTTCTCGTGGGTCATCTCAACCTTCTGGTTCTCATTCTCCATCATGACTTGGTTTACAAAGTTGTGATTAATGTAAGTAGCCTCCTCAGCCAGCGCACTAGGTTGGTTGATGGCATCCTTACTGCCTTCAGACGCATCCATGGGTGCATCGGCTGCATTTTCGTTGACGGTGACCATGTCGAGTGTAGCATTGTCTCTCTTGTCGAGGAACACCTTGTTGCCTTGTCGAACGATGACAATATCCCAAGGATAAACAGATCGGGGCGAGCACATAAGCATAGAAAGGATGCTGTCTGTTGCGAAAATAGTGGCCTCATCCTTCTCAGCGAGCTCTTGGATGACAGGGTCGGAGGAGGTAGTGACGTTGTATGCAGCCCGGTCAACGACATTCAATTTGCGTTCTCCGGTCTTGACGGCCTGCTTGTCATATGATCGATCGTAGTAGTAAAGGAAACCGTAGCTGTCGATATCTTCTCCGTCGTCGGTATCCAAGTTCAACTTAGCAAGACGATTAAAGTCGATCTCCTCCAACATCTTCCAATCAGGCCCAATATTGACCGACGCATCCCTATTGCGCTGTGGCTTATCATAGTCTTTCCATCCGAATCGTCGTCCTCCACGCGCACCACCTCGGCCTCCTCTGGTATCGTAGTTGTTGTATCCTTGTTGGCCACCTCGTCCTCCAACTCTCTGGAACTGTCCGCGCCCGCCTCTCGTATCGGTTCCTCGTCCACCACGTTGGCCCCGTCCTCCACGACCGAAGGCTCCACCACGTCCAAATCTTGTCTTTGTTGAATCGCGGGTATTGCTGACAACGGAGAAAGAAGATTCGTCTTCAGCGACCTGAACAGCGAAAAGCGAAGAAGTGCCAGCGCCGTAGACTTGTTGATCTACTCTGAAAGTCAGTCCTTTTCTTTGACCGTCACATTTATTTAAGTAGTAGTATATGGCAGTTTAGATATGAGGCAAAAGATCAAACCTCTGTAGTTTCTTTGGTATTGTTGTCTCCCACCTCTGCCATCTCGTCCATCCTTGCCCTCAGTGGTCCAGTCTGCCATGCGACCTAATTTGTCGCCTTTGGAGTAGGGAGCATAGGGAACTCCATTCAAAGTCGTTTCTGTTGAAGTTGGGGGGCCCCATGAGTCGTCCGACGGAAGCGACGCAATAATATCTGAAAGAGAAACTGGCGCCATGATTGCGGTTTGTTGTGAGGGGAAAGTTGCGAATTTTGTTGACGGCGCTCTAAATTCGATTTTCTGTGGGAGTCGGCGCGGGGCAAAGCCGCAATCATCCGTGCACTATGTACTGATCACGTGCTGAGATATATCAAGGCGCGAATTTTGATGTATTAAAAACAAGGGTTTATAATTGGGGAATCTCTAATATCAATGACATTGATGGTGCTAATCGAATTACACTTTTTATTAATGACGTGAGTCGTCGAGGCAACTTGTACATTTCGAACAGATTCAGAGTCCACAATCACTAGTCAACCACCAAATCACATACAGGTACTGTACAGTAGGTGCATTACCCTCAATAGACCATGTCGAGTTCCGACTTGACATTGAATACACTTGCCAACGCGTCACGAACCTCGAATTCTTCCAACACGGCACCAAAGCTGGAAAGGGTCAGCAACTTTGTAGGAGAAGAGCAGGACAAACTCACCCATAGCACCGAATTTTAGTCTTCAGCTCGTGAGACATGCTTTCAAAGTCTTCAAGTTTCAATTCGGCGAACCGGGGGTGGCTTAACAGCATACCCCACGCCATGACAGGGGTAATCTCGCCATCGAGGTCGAGTCTCTTGCTCAAGTCCAGCAAATTTGATAGATCCGTTTTCGACAGATCCCAAGTCTTCTGTGCATCTCCGTTCTGTCTGGGACCATGTCCAAACGGAATTTCGGACTCTGGTCCTGGTCCCGGAGGACATGAAGCCATCAGAGCATGACCGCAAAATTCGCCCTCTGATTCACTGGCTCGCTCAACGACGTATTGCAAGTGATCCATGCAGGGTCGTTCGAGCCTGCGCCGAAAAGTTGTCGTCAGCTAATGTGGGGGAGGCGACATGTAAGCTCTTGAAGGATCGGCGTACGTTAAGACAAAATCAATGCCAGCTTGATCATAGTCAACTCCTGCCTGAACTTGTTGCTGCGCCATGCTGCGACCATTGTTGCCGTTCATTGGGACGTTTGAGGGCGACGCGTTCTGGGTTTGAGGATTTGAATTCGATGAGTGTGGCAATGGAGGGCTGTAGCCTTGAGATCCTGGCGCATAGGATCCTGATATGCTGCCACTGGAAGTATAGCCAGCGCTGTTAGGTATGGCCAACTCATCAAGACCACCAGTGCCGTTCCACGGGATGCCGTGCTGGGCAAGGAGTTGCTTCAATTGGCGATTCTCTTCGGCCAGGCTATCTTTATTCCGTGTCACCAGGCTGAAGTTTTCTTTCAGGCGGAGGAGTTCTTGCTCGAGGCCTTTGATATATAACTCCTTTCTTTCACGATGCGTGCTATTTGTCATTAGTGATGCGAATATCAATGCACGGCGACAATCCCTTACCGCTGGGCCTGGCGATTCAATTCCTGCCTCCTAGTGAGAGCGGGCTTCGCATCAGGTTTAGGGCCTCTCCTTTTCGGTGGCTGGCCATCAACTGAATAAATGTCAGCACTCCCGAGTCGCTGCCAAATCCAAGTGACACGTACCTCGAGTGCTTTTCTTTTCCGTCAGGCCCTTCAGAAACCCCAGACTCATTGAGAGAGGGCTACCTCCTTTGCCGCTATCTGACTGGCCACTGCTTCCATACCCACTTCCACTCAATTTATTGCCGTATTGGTCGACGGGGGATGCAAAAGACATGGCTGCAGGCTCTGCTCTGGCTGGGGAGTAGGTTGAAGCACGGCCGGGTATCGTGTACCGAAGGCGTTCTCTGATCTGCTCGGTGACCGATTAGCCTTGCCATGGCATTCTGTTTCATCATTGGAAGGTCCAGGCTGGTTGACGAAACGCCTCTCTGGACAGCGTTTGGCAGCGCAGCCAGAGCTATGACTTACCTAAGTGTGTGGTCCTGATCAGAGCTGGGGTTTGGGTTGGTGGGGAATCACTGTTATGCGGGGTGGGTGAGGTATTTGTAATTTGCGTAAAAGCGTGGCTGAACGGCTTGGCCGCCACCGGGGGTTGTACAAGATATTGCGCGATGGAAAGATAGGTAGACGTTCGGGAGGTGAGTCTCTGGGGAGTGTATTTGGATTGCAGGATGTATGAGGATCAACCTTTGCGATTGAGCGTTTGACTGTGATCTAAGGTACTGTACTGTAGATGCGGGAGATGGGCGCATTAAAATAGAGTTGAGGTACTGTAGAAAAGTAAGTTGCGGGTTTCAAGCGGGGCTGTGCCGACGGAATGGATGTACAGTAGCAGCGAACGTCCCGTTCAGGGCTCCTCTCAGACTCTGAGTCAGTGTGAAGAGTTCAAGTACGGAGTATGTAGATAAGATATGCAGGGCATGCTTATTAAGAACTTAGGTAGTAGGGGGGAGCCACCACAGACACGCAATACTACTTCGCATAGAGTACAGGAGAAGCCAATGATACATTCACACAGAATGAAAAATGTGAGCTGCGCTGAGTGGCAGGTTATCTTATAGCCAATAAGGTAACCTTCCGAGGGCTGCATACCATAGACCGGATAGATTTTCTAGTGTAACAGCCGCCCGAGACCGCCGAGGTCAGTCTCCGTCGTCTAATTTATATGATCATAATATAAGACTTTACACATCCTAAAAGGTTCAGATTACCTCCTATGTGCCTAAGGTAAGGTAGGTAGTATCGTCATGTTTACAAAATACCTTATGGTTTAGACGCATCATCCATTTCTTCGTAACCGCCCCTAGGTAGGTGCCGGTAGTACCGTGTACCTAGGTACTTTAGTAACCAGAGTGGAGAGGAACGCTAGCAGTGCATTTTAGCTTTTTGAACTTCTTTTAACTGGCCTACTCCGTAATACTAAAAGACTAAAAGTCTTCCGCAGAAGCTAGCTGTTACTCCGTGTCGTACTACTGGACGGCATTCTCACATGCCGCCTGGAAGCATGAATCCCGTGGGGCTCACCAGGCTGGGGCTGGGCCTGGCCTGGACAGCTGGGGTGCATAAGGTAGTGGGGCAGAAATTTGTGTTTTATAGGGGTCTTCTTCTGCTTCTTCCCTGTCCGACCCCTCCCCCTCCCCCTCCCCAAAATACTCCCCTTTCCATGGCTATCGCCGACGTCTTCACCCACCTGCGAGGTGTATTGATCATCACACCATGGACCCTCGAGCTGATTCTCATGGACTTGATCATCTCAGCCCTCCTCCCCGTCAGCTACTTCTTCCCCAACTTCGTCTACAATGCCTCGTCCTTCGTCGCCTTCACCTGCTGGAACTGGATCCAGTGCATATTTGAGATCTTCAACGGTGGCAAGATCTCCATCTCTGGTGATGTACTGCCAGAGGGTGAGTCTGCCATCGTTATTGCAAACCATGTGAGCTGGACCGACTTTTACATGATCCAAGCCTTGGCTGTTCGTGCGGGCATGCTGGGAAGATGTCGATGGTTCGCCAAGATAGAGCTCCGATGGGTTCCACTGCTGGGCTGGGGGATTTGGGGTATGGGCATGCCAATGGTGAGCAGAAATTGGTTGAAAGACAAGACGGAGCTGGATAGGGTATTTGCGGGCGTGGTAGTCAGGAAATGGCCTACATGTGAGTGCAAGACTTTTGACAGAGACATACAAGTACTGATTGCTACAGGGCTCATAAGTTTCACTGAGGGCACGCGATTCACGCCGAAGAAATACGAGGAAGCAAAGGTGTGGTGCAAGGAGAATGGTCGACCAATTCCGAAACACCTACTTTACCCAAGAACGAAGGGCTTTGTGACAACAGTACAACATCTGAGGAAAGCAAAGCACATGAAGGCCGTTTACGACATGACGATTGCTTACGAGCACCACCACAAATTCCTGCAGGCGCCTACAATATGGGAATCAATCTGTTGTGGAGATCTGAGTGGAAAAAGGGGCTACAAGTTTCATGTGGACGTAAAGAGGATACTGTTAGACGAACTCCCAGAAGATGATGCGGGATTATCAAAATGGTTGGAAACACGTTGGATAGAGAAAGGGGAATTCTTGGAGGCGAAGCGAGAAGAATGGGCGAGAAGCTGATGTTGACAAAGTAAGTGCGCTTCGGCGGCTTGCAATGCTTTAGGAACAACATGTCTCACTTCTCACGGCCAAATGCAGACAGTAGAGAATCTAGATGGTTCGAAACGTCGAATTCTTTGTTCTCGACTCATTGTTTGAATTGATACCCAAAATGCTCTGGTCAAACAAAGGGCTCGCACCAACCTCATTATTGTTCTTGAGTCAACCATAAGATGGAATCTCTCCCATACCAAAAACTCAAGCGTATATCCTCAAACAATCTAAGCTTCCCACCAAACACCAAACAAATCCCAAAAATGCATTTCCACTCCTCCAAACTCCAATCCCGCCTAATGGACACCTCCTTCTCCGAATACCTCGACCTCCCCTCCCCCTTCCACGCCTCCCCACCCATCTCGCCCCGCACATCCACCTCCTCCTCCACCGCCACATCCACATCCAGCACCTGGTACAAACCCTTCCCCTTCTCCCTCTCCTCCATCCCCGAACACAGCGAAGACCCCGACGAAGGCCTCATGGCGCATGACTGGGGCATGCAAGAGCAGGACAGCCGAGCGCGGCGCAGAAAGCGCGTGCGCATGGCGATGGAGGTTGCGGCGATGTTTTTGGCGGCGCTGGTGTTGGGGGTTCTGGTCGTGGTTTGTGTAAGGACGATGGGCGAGATGGGGAAGGGGGGCATGGGGAAAAGGGTTGTGGATCGTGTTGGGGGTGGTCATTGAGTTGTGTAGGTAGGTATCTGCAGTACGATAGCGAGATGAATTGAAGAGTCTTGTAACGTTCTGTGTGGCGGACAAACTTTGCAGAAAGTCATGGGTGGAGAGCTTCATGTTATTTCTTCATATCCAACCCTGCTGAATATCTGCAAGCTTGATATTACTTTCCTACTTTCCAATTTTTATACATACGATTCATTCCTTAGCGCCTTTGAGTTTCCTAGCTATGCATTGCAATTAGAGTTTGATATCAATCCTTAGCGTGGATGCTGCAACCTTTCCATCTTTGGCAATTCACAGACGGCGAACCTGGGGAGATATATCTTCATCTGAACATTTAAGCTTTTGCCGAAACCTTATTTCAACGACCATTTCGATGCGATGTGCAACAAAACTTTTGGGAGTATACCTAGATAGTCAGCGGTGAATCGTGGCTTGACAGACGGCGGTGGGAGTTGGAAGTTAAGGGGGGTTGGATTGTTGCTTGGTTAAGCGAGAGACAACATCATCAGTTGCACAGTGAGAAAAGATCATGCTTCGAGTCTTTGAACTAGCATGTAGAGATGGCGTAAAGGGGCCGTACAAAAAGACCTATCTCGATTCCGATTTCGATCTAGTTGACTCGCCGCGCACGAAGGGTAGAAATGCTGTCTGGCATCGATCTCTCACCCCTACTCATACTCGGATCTTCGGTGTCCACGCTTCTACGAGACCATCCCCACCTCCCGTACTATCGGAATCGCTCTCATTCCTACTATACCAAAGATCAGTAACTCCAGCCCATACACCTGCAAGCAAGACTTACGCATCTCTCCTCTGCAGCAACACAGCAACCGTCAGCGTCGCAGCCGCACATACAATCAACCCCACCGTCACCGAATTCCCCAGTAAAAACCTCGGCGCCTTCGTCGTGTTATACGTCAGCAGCGGGATCCACGCATTAAAAGCATAGGCCACGGAATTCGTCGTGCCTAGGATGAACTTCCTCTCGAGCGTATCACCGGCGCACATTTCATTCACCATGGTGAGGAATATGGGACCGGAGCCTTGAGCAAAGCCCGTGAGGTAGAAGGAAGCCCATTTTAGGCCAAAGGGGACGCCGTCCCAGATGGCGAGGTTGAGGGCCGCGAAGAAGCAGACCGTGAGCGAGAAGTAGACGATGGGACTGCGGAGTTGGAGCGCGTCGGATGTCCAGCCGTAGGTCAGGGTCGTGACGATTGTGATGGCGTTTATTGCCGTGGGGTAGGTGTTGACTTGGGGGACTGAGTAGTGTTTGAGAGATTTCAGCCAGAGGTTCATGTACCCTCCGATATTCTCGCTGCAGATGAAGAAGCTACGGGGGTTAGTATAGTTTGACCTCCCAATGAGGACCTGACTCACGTGTAGTATGTTGTGTAGACCCAGAAATGCCACTTCCCAAGGACTCTCCTAATCCCAACCCAGGTGAAAGGCTCGTCTTGTCCTTTCCCTGCATCTATCATTCGTTGCCAACCCAATTGTTTCTCATCTTGGGTCAACCAATGTACGCGACTGTTGCTTGGAAGGTCTGGAAGCGCATAATATCCTATGCAGGAATTAGCATCTAGCTATTCCCTTCAAGTGCAGAACATACCCCATAGCGCCATTGGAAAAGTGATGATTCCGTCAAAGATGAACAACCATCTCCAGCCCTCCAAACCACCCGTTCCATTCATACCCTTATACAGTGCAGCCTGCAAATACCCACTGAACATAGACCCCACAAACGCAGAAGCAAAGAAGATAGAAGCCCGTTTGGCCAGCTCTCTTTTCGTATACCACCCTCCCAGAATTGTATGAACAGCAGGATAGAATGTTCCTTCTGCAAACCCCACGAGAAACCGGCAGGCGTAAAGATGATGAGGGGTCTTAACGGCAGCAGTTGAAAATGTGACAAGGACCCAGATCAACTCCCATGTTGGACACCAAATTGAGGGTCGAACACGGGTGATGATTATTTGAGAAGGAATCTGGCTTAGAACGTAACCAATTGTCCACATTGTAGTGAAAGTTTGGTATTCATTCCCCACGACATGGAGGTCTTCTTTCATGCCTGAGACGTAGGCGTTTGAGACATTGTTGGAGTTGAGATTCTTGGAGAAGTAGGTAAAGCCTGCCCATGTGCTGTTTATGCTATTAGCGAAGTTCAAGGAATTGAAAAGAGAGTTTGCACAGTATAAATATGTCGAGCTTGAAGATTAACCTCCGCTCCTCTGGTGAGCGATCCAAGCTGTCCCATACTATCTCTCGAATTCGAAGCCGAAGAGACGTCTTCTTAGATGATGGAGATAGCGAAGTGGAGTCAGGACTTGTAGCCTCAGCTTGGAATCCATTCTTCTGGATGCTAGGAAACATTTCAGCAAAAGGTATCGAGTTTCTGAGGTTGGAGTGTAAGGTACCGCTGCTGTGGTTCTTAGATGTACTCGATCTGCATCTCAGAACCCTGTTCAACAACAGCCTCTCAAGCACGCTCCTGCAAGCATCAATGGCAACATCTTGACTGCATGGGCAGAAAGTGGAGATCAGTTTCGAAGCATATGGATAGTTGACCAGCATTTTCATGGGTAAATGTACATATGTCACGTGGATATGGACTTAGGTTTGAGCTTCTTACTCGAGTACGACAAGTCTTCTTCGCTCATAGAACACTAGAGCTAGGTTTGCAATAGGCATTGGATATGAAGACCAATAGAGCCCTTGAAATTGCGATACTTATCGTTTGTGTTCTGATGAGGTGCTTTGGAAGTTATAAGACGTGCTCACATAACCAATCAAATCGTTCTTCGCATCCCACTTTCAGTAAAGTTGCCCATGAGATTCCTGGTGGAACATGCATTGCTCAGTGCGGGGTGATGAACTAGCCCGGTACAGGTGCAATATATTTGTCCCAATCCAAGACGTCCAATTTCGGAATCTCAAAAAGTCCAGATCATTTCAAGTGTACTGGCAATTTGGAAAACTCTATCAAATTAGATACAATGGCTCCAACCACGTCGTCGAAAGAAGTTCCATATTATGAATATCCTAAACAGACCAACGAGAAACGTGAGAAATTTGAACCGATCTCTTGATTTCTTGTGACTTGAACTGACTGCCAAAAACAGTTGAATGGGCTGATCTCGAAGCTTTAGATATCTCAAGGCTTGAACAACCGGGCGGCAAGGAAGCTTTAGCCACCCAAGTTCTGAACTTCATCGATAAGAATGGTAACTACTCCCCTTGCATGTCCTACCGCTAGGTAAAAGCTCATAAACCAGGTTTCTTCTATGTCACCGGACATGGCCTCTCAGACGAGCAAATCAGACGCCAATATGCGCTTGCAAATGAGTTTTTTGAGCTCCCATTAGAAGAAAAGACCAAGTACCTTGCCAACACAGCAGCTGGCGACTTCCGAGGGTACAAAGCAAAGGCAACGGGAGAACTTGCGGGCAAAGATAATGACGAAAGATATAACATTCCCAAATTTACGCCCGAGCACGAACGTCCTCATCCTCAGATAATCCTAGATCACTACGAAGAGATCAGAGACTTTTCCCTCGTTCGTAACCTGGCAGCGTGATGCGTCCTCATATTCATGGTTAATTAACAGACAATAGCATATCCACAACAAGATTCTTCTTCCACTGCTCAAGATCTTCGCTTTTGCTTTGGAGATTGACGAAGACTATTTCGTCAACCGGCACCGATACGATGCTAAAGGTCTGGAGTACCTCAGATACATGAAATACCACCCGGATCCAAAGGATATCTGGGCAATCGGACACACGGATTACAACACCCTCACCTTTCTCTTCCACCAACCAGTCGCCGGCTTGCAAGTTCAGACTAAGGAAGGCTGGCGATACGTACGATCCAGGGAAGACTCCATAATCGTCAACGTCGCCGATGCACTCGAGTTCCTCAGTGGCGGATATCTCAAGTCAACGGTGCATCGGGTTATCCGACCGCCGCCAGACCAGGCTGAAAAGCCGAGACTGAGCTTAATCTATTTCGCAAGGCCAGAGGCGGCGATCAAGTTGGAGCCAGTGAAGAGTCCGTTGCTTGAGAGATTGGGCTTGCAGAAGGAGACTGAGGGGGGGCTTGCCAGTGTCACTGCTGAAGAGTGGGCTAGAGCGAGGATCGCAAAGGACCATCGATTTCGGGCTGGCCTTGCGAAGACGAGAGAGACTGAGATAATTGCTGGAGTGCATCAGAAGTATTATGACTAGTAGCCACGGTCACAGTTTAGTTGTACAATTTCCAACATGCCATTTGTTTGGTGTTGGTGTGAGACACTGACAAATTCAGTTGCTGAGATCTCGGGCTCGGGATCCGGAAGCCACTCCACTGAAAGTTTAGCGACCTAACCCCTGAAAACTACAACGACCTCCACTATTACCTCGTTAAGCGAGGAATAGGGGTGAATCCCACTTCCCTTGTTAGCATTTGTCTGGCTCTCTTTATTTGGTTCCAAATGTCAACAAACTTCAGTAGATTATCAATCAATGATCAGTTACCATATTACCACCAGCGTCATAGGTGCCTCTTTCATAGAACCTCCCTCATTCCCGAATTTCGACATTCAAGGCCTATGAACACAGTACGCTGGAAGCGGACAGAGAGTACTGTAGTATACAATGTGTTTTTGATCTTGAGGGAAGAATATTCAAAGCCTATGTCCAGGCTTTAAGGTACGCATGTACTTCCTGAGGGACGGATCTGCCTCAAGTCTACCCAATGTCATCAATCCATCCCGAACGAAATCCAAGCTTTCAGTTTCGATCACTGTCCTACGAGTCAAGCTTCACGCATCATCATCATCATCCTCTTCCTCCACATGCTCTGTATTCATCTCCTCTTCCTCCTTCGACTCTGGTGTTTCCATCTTAGCCTTCCTACCCCTTACCCTCCCCTTCTCCTTCCCCTTCTCATTAGCAAGTTGAAGTCGTCTACGAGCAACATTCCCCTCTCGCTCCTCACCGACATGAACCTCCTTAATCCCCCGTTTCTTGCTTCTTCCCTTAGACTTTGCGGGTTTCGGCGAGCCGTTGCCAACGAAGGTCTTGGTGAGACGGTACCATTGGCAGTTTGCGGCCTTTGAGGTACCCTTGCCCAAGTCTTTTGCAACCTCATCCCAGTTGATGTCCGTAACAGTCGAGTTCTTGATTACGGCCATGCAGAGTTTTTCGTTCTTCGAGGCCATGGTTGTTGCGAGCGAGTGGTGTGTGGATTTCTTGTGGTATGTGTATGTGAAATTGAGTATTTGTAAGTGGTATCGAGGCTGCTTTTGGTTGAGAAGACAGAAAAGCTATGAAGGCACAAAACTCGATTATATTAGGAAGAACTACTTTCGTGGCCTTCTTTCTTTTTTGGTTGCTTATCTACAGTTCACAGGTATGTTCACAAGCTTTGTAGCTGTGGAACTTGCTAGAGTGCTAGCTTCTCAGTTCTTGCCACGTTCCGGCTGACTTTATTGTTCACTGTAATCATGGTTCCAAAACATCATTTGAGAGCTCGAATCTTCCTTGAAACTCTACACTTCGTCCAAATATCTGCGAAATATCTTGAACTTAGCGCTTGGAGTTCACAAGATTCTGTGTCTACGAGACGTGAGAACACCAATCAAATTCTTATCTCCGCAAGTGCCCAACGCCCCCTTGAAACGTCTCACAGTCATTATTTGCAAAAGCAAACAATCTGACCTGTCATATCTCCCAAAGTCCCTGCACGATTCCACAACCTCCACCGGAACATTTCCCCGCTCCCTCTTTTCAGATCTTACTCCCAGATATCACCCGAATCCTGAAACGCGTAATCCACCTCATCCAGCTCTTCCTTGATCGATCTCCCCCTAGCCTTGCGCGCAGAACCCTTGCGCGTCGGAGTATCAACCGCCACCATAGGTTTATCGTCCGCCATGCCATTCCCATCCTCGAACCCATCCTCGTGCTCTTCCGTGTCCTCTTCGACCTCGAGCTTGCGTTTCTTGGCCGGCGATGCTCGTTTGGCCTTTGCGGGAGCTGGTGAGTTTTCAGCATCGCCTTTGGCTTTGGCAAGCTTGGCTTTGAACCGAGATAGACGCGCATCGGCCGTGCCTATGGATGAAAGGCCTAGGTCGAGCTGGAGCTGTTTCCGATCGATCTTGCCGGTGCCTAACTGGTTGATGATGGCGACCATGAGAGCCTGGTCGGCTTCTGTGAAGGTGATTGCTTGGGACATGGTGGTTTGCGGTTCCCTGAGATTGAAGAGTGATTGATGTGAGGATGGGTTTAAGAAACTCGAATGAAGTAACTTATATGGAATCTGGGTGACAAGTGGGCGAAATATCCTGAAGTGTGATACTTGGAGGAGTTTCTAGTTTAACCCAGCCACCAAGATTATCACTTTGTTCACGCCAGGCATTCACTTCGACCCTGGCAATGCTTGCTTTTTGGGGTTTCAAAGAGTCGAAGCGCGACCTGTTCACTGCCGTTCTTTATCCCTGCCTGGAATGCACTTGAACCCTTTTGTGAAAGCCGCTGCTGCCTTGCGATTCTCGATCCTGCTCAAGTTTAAAGCTTTTGGCGCTATGCATATGCAGCTTTGCGAATTGTTTGCTATCATAGCATCCTTGTCATCATCATCACCTCGCAATGCTTCGATTTAGATGCTGACGAATTCTAAGCTATGGTGTCGAGGTTTGACTTGAATAGCCAGAGCCATACTTTCTTGTTAAAGCTATTAGTAGAACCTTGTTTTTGACATTTGAGATCAACAATATCAATATAAAAACGTCATGATATACTTTCTTGTTAATCTATAGACAGTGGATACAATAAAGAAATGCTAAGCAGCGGCGAGCGGTACCAATGGTAAAGGAATTGCTTCTTTCAGGCGACACCAACCAGATACTTCTCCTATGATTCTGCCATGAGATCGGTCTTCCCACCGGCGATTCAAGCACATGCTACCTCATACCGCCTGTTACAAGTGGTTTAGCGCAAGCTGGTTTGCTCGAATCATATTCCGATTTATGTGCAGACAACGACAGATCGACAACTTCAACTTTGCGGAAAAGTGGTCATCTTGACATATTTCAACAACTTGATCCCGAAACCTTTCAAAGCATCCCCACTCCTCAACATACCCACAATCTGTCTTTCCAAACAGCAGCTACTCCTCAACACAGACGTCCGACATGACCGAGGCATCCACGTTCTCCGCAGCTGACCAGGCTTTGTGCCTCGGAGTTCTCAAGCAAATGGAAGTAGGGAAGATTGATTATGATATTCTCCGCACCGACCTCAATCTCCCTACTAAGGGCTCAGCTCAAGTCCGATGGTCCCGCTTCAATTCTAAGCTGAAGAAGGGTGGCGATGGCTCTTTCACCACAGCCGATCAAGCCCTGTGCCTTGGAGTCCTCAAGCAGATTGAGGTGGGCAAGATCGACTACCAACGCTTGAGCACCGAGTAAGCGATCTCTCATTACACGCTCAACTCCCCTTCCCACCATCTCTCAGCCCACACATCAGAGTATCATCTCCCCTACTACCCATCTGGACCTTCTTGAACCAGAAAACATGCTCTCCTCTCATTTGTTCGCAAGATGCTCTTGAGTAGGAAATAACTAACTCTGCTATCATCTAGTCTTGGCCTTCCTACCAAGGGTTCCGCACAAGTCCGATGGTCTCGTTTCAATTCAAAGTTGAAGAAAGGCGTGGCCGGCTCCCCAACCAAGGCGACAAGCACACCACCATCCACTCCATCAACCACCAAGAAAAAGGCACGTCCGTCTCTTCGGGCAAGAAACGCAAGTTTGAAACTGATGATGAAGAGAACGGAAATGGCACTCAGGGTTTGAACGTCAAGACTGGCGCTGGCGGAGGCGGAGGCGAAGATGGCTTGATGGACGCTTTCGAGACACCGACTAAATCAATTCGGCGCGCCAAAGTTTCAAAGTTCACAGAGGCTGCTACCGATGACGAGGACGAGGACGTATTCGAGGACGCGGTAGAGGGAGTCAATTTGGGTGGTTTCGAGAAGGAATCTGAGATTGATGATGAGTCCTGAGGTTCCATACACTGATCTACCGGTTCATTATTGTATGACTGATGATTTTGAGAAGACATCTGAGATGGTATGGTACTTCTTTCCGATGATGTGGTCGGAGCATTGATATCGGTCAATTGCTGCACGACGACGTGGAGATAGGGAGATGGACATTTGGAGACCAGATGGAGAACAAATCATTGTCAAATCCTGATTGCAGTCAGCTTCTTGACATCGTTATACATGTGACTATGCATCAAACGTGAACGGCTTAAACCTCCGATCTAATGCAGAATTGAACGGAATCTGGAAATTGCTGCATTGTGTACTGTCATTGCAATAATAAAGGAATAATGCGGAGCAACATATATTTGCTCGACGGCTAGAGATTTCTTTCCCTTCTCCATTAACCACACTGCTTCCTCCAACTTCATTGAATGCCAATCCTTGTGGATGCCCTTTTCCTAATCTCAATCCAAGCAAAAAAGCAGAAAACTCCATATCAGAGAGACTTGTCGCAATGAAACCGCCCGCTAACAAACAATACTTAAACATTACAAACGTGGATTCCTGTCCATGATGCCTAAGTTCTTAGAACACCCATCCATGTCATTTACTCCTTCACCGTCTTCCGGGGTCGACCGCGTCCGCGTTTTGGCTTTGCATCGTCGACGACAGCTGGTACCTTGGCAGCCTTTGGCTTTGCAACGTATTTGGCTCCCTCTTCAGATAGACCCTCAATCACCTTTCGAGGTCTGCCGCGTCCACGCTTGGCAGGAGGGTCAACCTTCTCTTCCTCTTCCGTGCCCTCCTGCTCCTGATCGAGCTCCTTCTCCCTCTTCCGCTTGACATCATTTGCAGCTCCAGATCCAGCAGACTTATTCTTCGCCTCCTCCTTCTCCTTCTTCGCAGCTTCGGTTTCCTTCAGCTTCTCCTCCGCCCTCTTCTCAACTTGCTCAACGAGATACCATCGTCGATCAGCGCCGCCGAGAAATGCAGGCTTGGGCTCCGTGACCATCTTCAAGTCCTTGAGATCGTCGTCTTTGAGCTTGAATTGGGATTTGATATCGCTGACCCCGATAATGGAGGCGTTGCGGCAGTCTTCGCACTGCTCTTTCGTGGTGAATGGATTGGGGCGAAGTTTGACATTGTCGGTGGAGCAAGTGTCGCAGGTACCAGTCTTGAGAGGAGGCATGTTGGGTTCTTGGATTCTGGATTCTGGATTCTTGGATTCTTAGATTGTTGTGTTATGGTGTGAAGTGTTGATAATGTGTGTAGAGAATCTTTGTTGAATACTTGGTCAAACGCGGTTGCACTTTCCGCGTTCTGGTGTTTCATATAGACGCTGTCACGTGGATGAAGTAGATCGCACTAGTATAACGGGTCATCCATGTAGTTTGGTTCCAAGTCTGTATTGCTCTGGACTTTTCTTTGTGGGGCACCACCACGCTGCGCTCCCGCTCCTGGTCCAAGTCGTTTCTTAACTTTTGTTTCTGAGATTTCCACCCTCAACCGAAATCCCAACCCAAAGTTAGGCCTCATTTATCACCATCAGTACGGAGGGAGAGACAATCTGCTCTAGTATATCGTCTCGACACTTCTCTGGGCTGCGAGTTGAATCCACGACAATCGCAATGCTAGCCGGCCAGCTCGAATCTTCCATCCATCTCTGAAAGACCGCGCGATAGTCCCTGCTGTCACGGGCACCACTGACATCGAGCGGGGGACGATTCACGCCTGTCCGCTGACTCCTCATCGAGACTCTGTTCTGCAGCCTCTGGTCCAGCAAGTCGACATCGTCAACCCTGCACTCGACGTACTTGTAGTCATATCCGTACTGTTGAGCAAGCGCGCTTCCTCGATCCAGTGCCTCGTTGTAGTTGCAGACGCTGTCGATGATCACACTCCGCCCTTGTTTGATCAAGTCTTCGGCGAGTTTCCAGTCCAAGCCGTAGGCGAGTGTCGCGGCTTGGTCAAAGAGCATGCCATTCTCGAGGAGGAAGGATTTGATGAGGTCGTGATTGATCACCACCCCGTCGATCGATTGTGCTAATAGGTTTGCTATGGTGCTTTTTCCAGAACCTGGCCCACCTGACATCTGGATGAATAGTTTGTGATGATGCATGTTTAGGTGGCTCTTGAATGCCTCAAGTTATCAGACGTACATGTTCTTCCAGCGAAACGCTACCTACTGGAAACCTCCTACGCAGTGACTCAGGGAGCCTGACTTGCGGCCTCAAGGTTCTCAATCAGGAAAGGCGGTGTTCGTGTTTTATCATTAGTCAGGTGCCTTGGAACAAGTTCCTGGGACGCATTGTTCATATACATAAGTCTAGCAAAGGTCCAGAAGTGGTTTGAAAGAAGCATGTTGAATTATAGACGAGTACTGCAGTATCTAGTGTCCCATCCAATGCCTCTCAATGTTCATCACCTCTCAGGCGGATCACGAGGAATCCCGCTCATCTTTCATCTCATCAAGAGCAGAAGCCCATTGTGAGGCCATGCAAGAGCTACTATCTTATAAACCAACTCCATGTTATCCTTTCCTTTCATGAGGTATCGCGTAAGTAGAAGAAAAAGAGGTCATTTCCCCATTTCTTGAAATGCAAAGGCCCCATCCCATCCATCCATTCAAGATCAGATTTGCTATGTCCGCAAGCGCCACCCCCAATCCAAACCAAGATTGCTGCAAACGTCAGGTCATACTCGTCAAGTTTCCGCTTCGTCGTTCGTTCTGCGTCCATGATAAATTGATCCTGGTGATACAAGTTTTGCAAAGTAAAAAAGCAGTAAAGAAAATAATAACACATCCACCATGTCGCAAAGTCGTAGCTTTCCAGTAAGCCTCAGCGCAGCCAAGTCGTGAAACACCGGAAGATGCCGTTTTTGATTTCGCCCAATTCTGAAATAGCAGATTCGTCGCAAGTGATTTTTGGTACAGCGCAAGGAAATTCCAGTTTCGTGAAAGCAAGCAGAAGCCTTTTGAGGATGTCATAATTACTGCACTGTCTGTTGGGCGTCGCCGCGATCATCTCGATACCCACCACGTCCTCGGCCTGTCTGACCGTTTGCTGCGTAGCCTCGACCGCCTCTGTAGCCTCCACGGCCACGGCCTCGACCACGATACCCACCTCTGTAACCATTATCGACGCTGCCTTGTCCGAATGTCTCGACATTCTTCTTCTGTTCTTCTCCGCGCCATTCTCGTCCACCTGGTCGAACATTGTTTGACTCTGCACGATCTTTGCTCTCTGAAGATATATTATCAAAGAACGATGTGGTTTTGTTGTAGCCTCCAACTGGAGTATCTGGATCAGGCGATGCAGCTGATGGGGTTTCCGGTGGCCCGACAACGTCGCCAGCAATTGCTTCCTTGACCAAATCGTGCTTGTTAAATTTTGCGTTGGAAGATTCGAAGTCGAAGTCAGTAGCGGGAACCTCAACCTTCTTTTCTGCAGGCCGAGCTCCACCTGCACCACCTCGTCCACCTCCGCGCCCCCTGGTGTGGTTGAATCCGGCACCACCACTAGGCTGGCGTGGGGCACGAGTTGTATCATTCGTTCTCATTTCATTGACTTGCCTCGTCAGATTATCCACGGCGTTACCATTTGTCTGCCCAGCAGGAGGAAGTTTTGCCATGGCCGCAGCAACTGCCGCCGTCGCAGCTTCAGTTGCATCTTTCAAGCTGGGTGCACCAACTTGCGACGTAGGGACATTGCCAGAAGTTCGACTGAGTGGTGCCTTGACACCAATGAGGTTTGGGACAGCAGGCTGGACGACATTGTTGTGTTTGGGGGCACTTGACTTTGGTCCAGCTGCGGCACTTGCGGCCAATTGAGCAGTCGATGGTTTTGAGACAGCAGCTTGAACTTCAGTGGGAGATGGCTTAGACGCAGCGGGTGGCGTTGGAGGCTTTTGAACTGACGTAGCAGCCATCTCTGCAGCAGGTCTTGCTAAGCTCTTTGGCTCAGCTTGCTTGTCATTTGGATGGCCAGCAGAGGGTGATGTAGACTGCTTATGTGCGCCTGGGCCAATTGGTGCTGGTTTGGGAGCTTGGGCTTGAAATTGCTGGTTTGGAGGCCCTGGTGGGTAGCCATAAGGAGGGAACGGTCCCGGAGGGCCTTGTGGAAAGCCTTGTCCGGGTGGAGGATACCAGCCTGGTGGGCCAGCATACGGAGGCATACCAGGGAATCCGCCAGGACCAGGAGGACCACCGCGACCCCATCCTTGTGGGCCAGGATAGAAGTGCGGTGGATATCCAGGATGTTGGGGGAAAGGAGGACCATTAGGAGGACCATTAGGAGGACCTTGCTGCTGAGGACCCGGTTGCTCAGGGCGTTGCAGAAGAGCTGGCGGAAGACCTTGCTGTTGATTTTGACGCTGTGGGCCCTGGGGGGTAGGACGGGACCCGCTCTGTACACAAGTAGTCAGTAAACTGCTTCAACTAAATGTCCAGTTGAAAGAAGCGGTGTAGCTTTTTGTAATCAGAAGGAAGGCAACGGAAAATCTCCACATGGTTTTGCGCTCTCGGAGACAATAATGATTTAACATCCGAAAATTCTTCATCACTTAAAGCAAATTGATTTGTATCGCATTGAAATGCGGCCAAAGACTGTAGGATATGCGCACTTACTCCAAGAATAGCAGGATCATTGGGGACCTGCGGCGGCTTGTTTTCCTTGGGGGCAGGGGGCTCCTCGACCCGCAAATCCTTCACATCGCTGCCACGGAAGACAATGTATTCATAGACATTGTCGGACAATGGGATTTCCTCCTCAGGATTATTCTTCCGCCCTTCTGTGCCGTAGGAGGTGACATTCTCGAGAGCGACGGTCGAGTTTTCTGAGTTGATTTCATGTAATGTCCCAACATATCTAGCTTCTTGTCAGCGCGTCTGAGGGCAGAACTAGGCGCGCAATGTGTACCGAATGTCACTCCGTGAGACCAGCGATATCCTCGCTCTGTAAGGCATATTGTTAGCATCAAGAACCACAGATCGAGACGTTCAGCCTCAAAAACTGACCCTAAGAATTCCGCCATCGTACAGTTTGCGACACTGCGATCAGCTCACAGCAAGCTCGCAAAGAATTGAATAGAAAGGAAGAGTATGTTTTCGTGTTGAGTGTGAGTTGCGCAATGGGGTTGGGGGGGAAGAATTAAATGGTGTTGTTTGTGGAGGAAGAGGAAGTAAAAAGGCTGGGAGTTTTGAAGGGTCGTCTAAACTTGTGCTTGTGGTCAATTCTCCGGCAACCTGATTGGCCCTCTACCGCAATTCTCAACCTCAGCCTTATGCGAGTAATATGTTGCTTCTACACCACCCTTTTCACTTCTCCAGCTTCCCCTCCACAACTATGACCGAAGCATTACCGCTCGTCGATAACACAGACATCTTCCGGCAACTGGAAACATATCCATGGGACAAAGATAAAGAATTCCAGGTAAGTCTAGCAAAGATATATTCATTTCACCCCTCATCATCACCCCTCATCAGCCTCGGCAATCAGGTGAAGAAAGTATCTGAAGAGAATAAAGAGCTCCAATGGGATAAGGAACGCTCGTGGAATATATTGGTAAATGATATAGCGGCTCTAGTGCCTCCCTACATTTCAATGAACTTTATAGCTTCCACGTTGCAACCTTCTAACACCCATCATCAGGGCGGACTCTCAGCAATCCTAGGCTCAAACCCTTCACCCTCTCAACTCGAAGACCTCACCCTTCGCGCCCAATGCTTCTACCTCTCCCGCAAGAAATCCACCCCCATCGACTTCGACGCCTACAAAATATACTTATCAACCAAACAACCGCCCACTCCAATCTCTATCCCTGAACAACCTCCGGCCCAAACTACCCGACCCAGCGAGGATCTCCCCCCATCTACTACAGAAGACATGTCCATCACCGAAACACCCCCGGCCCAACCCAACGGCGGCGCTCCTTACCCGCCAACCTTCAAGCAAATCGTCGAGCTCATCCAAAGCGGCGCGCCTATCCCCGGCATCATGGACATCCCCGACACGGTGCTCACGGGCCAAGGCAGTACACCGCAGGCACCCAAGAGGCGGAAGCCGTGGGAGAAGGAAGACAGCGAGGAGGTTGCGGGTGGTACCTTTGGGGATGCCAGGGACGAGGCGCCTATTGAGCAGGAGTTGCCGGAGGATGATGATGTTCCTCGGTTAGAGACATGAGAGTTTTGGCGGAGAGTTTCGTGGCGGAACCACTCTGGATTTATTTAGGACATGACGGACAGAACATAGACATTCGCGATCACTTTACATTTAGCATGGATTTCGGATTGGAGTTGGGATGCGGAGGCTTGCTCTACAAGAATTTGGGCGTTGTATTGCGGTGATTTTTGATGGTGCTTAGCTTATCATTACTCGGAGCAGTTATTGCAATACCAAGAAAGGCGTTATCATGATGGTTGTTTTGGACCGGTGATTTAATAGCTCTCAAATATCTCCGCGTGAGAGCCTGTTCAAATCAGACATTTCTTCAATAGTTACAAGCACAGCTTTCTCGATGCTTATCTGATTACGGTAGACATCACCATCATACGCCAAATAGTGAAAGTCTTTTTATTCGAGCCTAACAGGAGACTAGATAACAAAGCTTTTGACTTTCAAGTTCTTTAAGGGACAAGCATGTGAGCAAGAAGAAACATCTAGCATGATAGCTCGCCTTCTTCCTCCACATTACTGCCTGCCGTCGCAGAATAAATTCATACCCTCTTCTTCTGATCGCCGCAATCTTAATATGGAAACAAAAGCCTCAGCAATTATACATCCACACCAAGTTCGCATGCAAGAAGTCGAGGCAAAACAGTGCAACCGTCAATATGACAGCCACTATGCCAGGACAACGTACTGCAAAACTTGTAATCATAATGTGTCCAATGCACCGAAGAGTGACACTCCGTGTAGGATGACCAGTAATGGTAGACTAGGTTGCCAAGGAATATGTTGTTAGAACAAACAGAGAAATATCTTAGGTCGGACTTCAAGAACAAAAGCCTTTTGTGGCATACGGTAGAGAGACAACAATGCCTAAGGTGACTTTCGCAGGATGTGTGGAGAGCCAGTTGAGACATCCATAGATCTGAAAGGCCAAAAGCGGAAAGAGAGACAAGAGCCCGGTCGAATATGTTGTACGGAGTATCGTTGTGGTTGTTCCATGATATCGGTTGTCAAACAAGATCTGACGTGAACCAAGACGCTTCGAAGCAATATAACGAAGCAAGACAGCAACGGGAGATATGGCTGCAGAATGTCTAGCGATAAGCACCACCATAGCGAGGAGGTTGTTGAGGAGCCATACGAGGAACGGGGGCACCAATGGATGGGCCAACACCAGGACCAGGGCGAGTCTGGATGGCGGGGTTGGTGCAGAGCATGCCAACCCGAGAACCGAATTTAGATCCACGGAGAGAGACCATATGCTTTCGGATATGCTGAGCAACAATCTCGCGGTGTTGAGGATTGGAGTGGGTGAGAATGTACTGGATCAGGTAGTTTCCGTACTGATCACTTGCGATGTCGATCAATGGAATGCGGGGACGGTCAAGACGACCTTCGCAAACGCGGTCAAGATAGCGGCCGAGGAAGTCAACACCACCAATCTTGAGGCATTTCTCAACAACCTTCGAGGCAAATTGGTCCATGCTGTACTCGGAAGCATAGCGGATGACATGGTCGATTGCTCTGCTGCGGTCAGCTGGGGCACCATGCTCGCAAATGTGCTGAATGCACCAGTTGCCAAATTGACCATGAGCAACGATGTCGATGCTCGCAAGAACCTCTTCAATGCAGGGGCGCTGTAATGCAATTAGCATGTGTTGGAGTTAAGGGATTCTTGACGTTACCCACCTTGTCTTCTTCTAGACAGTTCTCAAAGATGTTCTGGACGACCAAGCTACCAGTTTCGCCCAGAGCGACCTCGTGCCACATGCCACGAAGAGACTCGTTTACGTACTTCATGATCTGAGGCGGAGACTCGGTCCAGCGAAGTTCAAACAGTTTCTGCCAAACGTGGCAAGCATAGCGGTGAATGACAGTCTCTGGGATGCGACGAAGGAGCTCGTGGACCATGATGGCCTTGTAGTCCTCGGGGACAGAATCGAAAGCCTTCTGGACGACATGGCAGCCAAAGGCATCCATAGAGAGGTTCAGGGTGTTACCACGAATTGCCTCGGCAATCTTGTTTACCTGTTCAGTAGTTCCATGTTCAAAGCAACGCTGAACCAAGAAATTTCCGAACCGGTTCACCATCAAAGGATATGCCTGGGCAACAATTGCTTCGACGATGTCAAACTTCTGTTCTGTTGTGCCAACCTTGAGCTTCTGCTGGAGGAAAATTGAAGCCTGCTGATCGTTGTTGCAGACGATTTTGTCGACAATGTACTTCCAATTGCAGTTGACAGTACGATCAAGAAGACGGCGGTAATTGAGAGGTTCGGTGGTTGGCAGATAGGTCTGGCCTTCGGTATTGGGCGCCTGAAGCTTCATTAGCAAGGGTGATGGAAAGGGAAATGGTGGGTACTTACATATCCCGAATTACCGGAAGTGAACTCGGGAGCATGAGGGGACAATGGGGTACCGATTGGTTGAGGTTGGTAGCCACCATATACGCTACCACCCCCATTCATTCCTGCATTCATGCCCATTTGTCCACCCATAGGAGCAACGCCGCCGCCCATACCTCCAACAGAGCCGTATTGGGCCGTAGCAGAATTGTAACCGTCGTAGGAAGAGTTGCTGCTTGCGTAAGGGAAGGAGCCACGGGCAAAGCGACCACCCATCTGATTTCGACGACCAGCGGGAGGAGCCATCAAGAGATCTGGGTCGGGCATCATACGGTCTCCCCGGAAAGCGTTCATAGCCTGAGGTGGACCAGAAAATGGCATTGGTGCGTCGAAGGGCTGGGCGAAACCGCGATTCATCCACTGAGTTGGGGCAAGTGCGTCCGGGGGAGGGAATGCAGGAACAGGGCCCTGGCCGTTGAAGGGTGGTCTGCCGCCATTGCCCCAGATTGCACGGGACCGATTGAACTCGCTAGCAGAGAGTGCATCACTAGTATCGGAGCGAGAGTCATCTTGAGCTGCCCAAGAATTATCACGCTGTATGTGAGGGCGAATGGTGTGCTGTGGCAGGCTGGTATTGAGGCCATTATCGTCGACATTCAATGGGTAATCAGCTTCCGAGATAGAACCCATCGCTTGATCGATAGTATGCTTCCTGATGCGACTTTGAGCAAGCTCTTGATCCATGCGAGCGAGTTTGTTTTTGGCAGCTTCGAGCTCGAACTTCAGACGGAGGACTTCATCATCGCCCACGTTTGTAGTTTCCTCGCCAATGGCGCTTGCTGGGCCAGTGCTCGGGGCGGTACTGGTGTTCTTGGTCTCGGTGGCTGGCGTGATTGGCAGAGAGCTGCTGGCAGAGACGAATTCCATGGTGCGAGAGTAGGCAAGGTTATCCTCCGAGTTCTTGAGAGCTTCGTGTTGCTTATTGATGGCAGCCGACTGCTCTGAGAGCTTTGCGAGCAGCTTGTCCATGGGGTTGAGTTCCGAGGAAGGGCTGGACTCGTGGCTAGTCTTCACCTTCTGTAGGGATTAGCAGGGATACTGGCAATGAAATAGCCATGAAGCTGCTGTAAACTGACCTTTGGTCCGGCCTGATTGCCGAGCTTGCTGGTGGAAAGGGCAGTGGCAGACTTCTTGAGAGAAGATGCAAGGTCCTGTAGTAATATGTTAGTTCAGATATGATAGATAATGGCAGAAGCATTGAGAAGATGTTATGTTATTGCGAGACAGTGTGTTGTAGAAAAGGACAGAGGGGGAAGAGGAAAGAAAGGGCAGTGAAAGAGACGTGAAAGGATTGAACCCGGATGGATGACGAGAAAGACAAGAATGTGGGGTGGGTGGAAGTGAATCGGATTGCAGAGAGCCCTTGTTCAAGGATCGGGGAAGAAGGTAGAATACTGACAGTACGAGCTGACATCTTGTCCTCCAAAGTCGTCGGGTTTTCCTGAGACGAGCTTCTGGCTGCCGCCCGACGCAGCGTCGGGGAGCCAGTTGATGCAGAAGCAGACATCTTGGATGTCGGGTCTGTCCTATTCTGGAGGTGCTATCTTCAATGAGACTTGGAATGGGATAGCTGAGCTAAGGTCGCAGAAATGGCTCCAAATAACCCGACGCGTAGGTGGGTGGTGAAGTTGAGAGGTAGATGTGAAGGAATGAAAAGAGACAAGAAGGGAAGGGAAGCGCAGATAAGCAGTCCATATACGAGTCGTAGCTCCGGTGATTATATGAAGAAGGTGCGTATGAGATCTACCCCCTCGAGATTGCCTAGTCAGTGCTGGATTGAGTACAAAGTTTGTTGGAGATAAAGACGAATTGAAGTCTAAACCAAGTTAGTGGGTTGGCGGAGAAAAGAGTGCCTTGTCTCCTTTATACGCGAGAGAGGAAGGCGGCCAGTCGCGTAATAAATCTTCTTCGCGTTTGTCGATATGGTTAACCCATCGGTGAGTTTCATGGAGGAGACAAGCAAGCTGTGAGTTTGTTCAAATTGAACTGAGCTAGAAATGAATTGGAACGTGGCAGGTGACTAGTCCCTTTCTCAAAAGCCTGACATCACAACTGATTCATCTTTTCCACATCTTTCCTACTTTCAGTCAGTCAAAAAGTCATGTAGAATAATTCAAGGGAATTTAATTACTGGACTACAAAAGTTTGGCATGGCCTTTGTCATAAACTACCGTTAAAAACCATTCAGCTCTACCAAGATCCAGTACAAACTATCATTCAAATCATCGGCTTCTGTGAGAAATCTATGGGCCCAGGCAAGGGTGGTAGAGAATAAGCTACTCTGGATCAGTGTGAGGCTTCAGCTTGCTGGTCCTATGAGTATTGAACAGTGCCAGGGCATACCTTGCTTTTGCAGTCACGATGGCTCCACGAAGCCCGCCTTGAATTTGCTCCGTGGAAGGAAGTTACCATGAAGGCTCCGGAAAATTGGTTTCCGGGAAGCTTCATCGTCCGGAATAGCAGTATCCGGAGAGCTTCAGCAAACGCAAAATAACAGCACGGCGACAAAAGTTGGCAAGCATAACACAACGTAAGGTTTAAGAGAAAGAGCCCCTCATAGAATGGAATACGGTTTACAAAATAACAAATTACAAGAACCTACGTGCAATGAACATGCGGACAACCGACTGTCCAGTTTCGTAAAAAGACTCTGTTTATTTCTGACATCCACCTCGAGCACCATACATTCCCATGGCTGCCACCAAACGCCCCATATTCTACAGTGATGCCGTATTCGATACAAATGCTCCCTTCTATACAGTCGCCTAGGGCTACCTCTTCTTTCCCTTGAACTTCTTCGATTCTGAACGCGTGTTAGCATCACATCAAAATGGCGTGGAAACTACACCTACCCGCTGCGGTCCTCTTCTTCTTCGGTGCACCCTTTCCTCTCGCCTTGATCCTATAAATATGTCAGAATATGTATTCCAAGCCCTGAGTCCAACGTAGCCATACATCTTGATCTTCTCCAATCGGTCCTCTTGCTCCTCGTCAAAGTTCTCGTACTGGTCTCCGTATACTTTCGTCAGATCCTTGTACGTCGCCATCTTTCGTGGATAGTATGCAGCCAATGCTGGACCCCTTAACCGCTGTCGTAGGACTTTGTTCCCTAGTCGAAGGCCTTCCGGGTTGAAGGTGTGCGAGAAGATGCGGCATTGGACCTGTCAAACATCAGTACTACTTCTGCAATGAGATTCGGAAGATATATGAGTCTACCTTCATGAGGTCTAAGATCCGTGAGCGTGGGACAGCCATTTTTGCGGATAGTGCTTCTTCAATAGCCAGGCTGTTGTCAATCTTCGATATCAACGACGTTGATGGACTTTTGCCCGCTCCTGAAAAAAAGCGGCACTGAACTCTAACGCTCCGAGCCAATTGGCGCATTGAAAAGCTGACGGGTATGAGTGCCGCTTTCTAGGTCACCCATACCTCCACTAGGCACTGGCCGAGGTTTAGCCATGAACTACAAAAATTATATCACGAGATTTTGATGACCCTGATGCGTTCTCATTACTACTAATTGATACGATATTCTTGGATCATGGACAGCATCGAAAACAACAAGCGGCAAAAACACCCACTCGATGGGGCACAATTAGAAGAGGGTGGAAAGAAGCATAAGAAACAAAAGAAGCACCACCACGTAAGAAGTATTTCTTGATCTTTAGAACATTATTCCTGACCCGGTTTATAGTCAGATGATTCTGCGTCAGAGCCTTTTCAAAATATCACCAACCTCCTTAAAGCGCTAGATGCCGCACTAGATGAGGAGACAACTCCAAGTTTGATTGGAGACGAAGCATTGAAACGCTGTCTCGATCTTCGGACAGTTCTACGTGCTCCCAAATCACCCCTTAAGCAGCAAGATGAACCCAACATCCCCAAAACCCTGACACCCGCTTCTATTACACCTTGGAAACTTGACGAACTCCCAGAAGATCTACCACCACTCCCCGTAGTACTAGATAAGACCCTGGAGGAAGCAGCCTTCACCCACACCAATACAGGGGGTGGTAGAATCACGGATATCACGTACGAGCGCCTAGAATGGGTCGGTGACAGCTACATGGAGCTCGTTGCCGCTCTACTAATTGGCCAAACATTTCCTCACCATACCCCAGGCAAGTTATCACAACTACGAGAACGCTGCGTCAAAAATCTCACACTATCGGAATACGCAACGGCTTACGGCTTCGACAAGCGTGCAAACCTCGGTCCAAATTTTAAGCCCTCGGCCAAAGATATGATTAAAATTCTGGGGGATATGTTTGAGGCCTACGTTGCTGCTATCGTACTATCTGATCCGGAAAATGGCTTGCCCAGAGCAGCGGAATGGCTGAAGGGTCTTTGGGGAAGGACGTTGGCGAAAGAGATACGAGAAGAAGAGGAGAAGGGTATCAAGATTCAAAATCCAATGTGGAAGTTAGTGGGAGAAGCGAGGGACATAATAGCACAGCAGAAGGCTCCTCTGCCTTCCAAGGATCAGTTGACACAAGCTATAGGTGGTAGAGGCGTCAGGATTGAATATAGGGACATGGGACCGCCGGGTAAGGACCGCACGAATAACCTACCCCTTTTCTCGGTCGGTGTTTACTTGACGGGTTGGAAAGAGAGAGACAAGCTGCTTGGTCGTGGTTCTGCTAATGGAAAGAAAGATGCTGGGATCAAAGCTGCAGAGCAGGCATTGAACAACAAGAAAATGATGGCTATTTATATGGAACGCAAGAGAATGCAGGATGAACAGGATCGGCTGGACAAGGAGGCCGTGGAACAAGCAAAGGCTCTCAGTAAGACTTGAGATGTACTGTATAACAATGATACCCAGCTAAGCATTGGCATTGGCAAGAAAATGTCTCGTTTCGAGTAAGCAATTGTAGATCTTGATTGAGTATCTCGATTAAGCAGTAAATTGTATCCGGGTATCCAAGATATGATTACAATGGTTATACCATAGGTTGCCTGGTAATTAATCACTTACTCGAGGTGGAACATTGTAATACACCAATTTCCCGATTGGGGGCAAAATCAGGCTTCGGGTATTGTTTGTTGGGTTAAACATCAAATAAAACACGAAAGTGTTACGTATCATTATGTGCATCTTAGATACTAAAACCCAAATATTTCAATCCTAACCTCATCTTCCACAAGACACAAAAGAAAAAATCCGGGGTCGGATTTCTTATGTTTTAGCCTCCAACCTCCACCTCCACTTTCCCAGACATCCCTGCAACGCCTCGGCATCAGCACCACACGCGATGGAAATGGGGACTTGCGAGTAATGATGCGCATGATAGGGTGATTCCTCCATCTTTCTAACCCTTACAATAATCTAACTTGGCATAAATAAAATTTCCTTCTTACTTGTGACCATCGCCTGCACACATGTTGTCCTTGTAGACTTCTTGCTTTTTCCCAGCATACTTGCGTCGAATCTAATCCCCCGCAAATTGTCTACTGTGCCGTTAAAAAATAGTGATCGGAGCAGATAAGATGGCGGATTCAGTCGGTCTGTCATACGTGTTCTATATCCTCAAGTCTTTTAGCTAATTCTTATAATCTCCCTCCAGATCGCGTCTTCGTCCACGCGCTCAACACCGTAAAGAAGATCCCCAAGACCGGCGCCTCACGTCCACCTCCCTCCGACCGATTACGCCTCTATGGCCTCTACAAACAAGCCATGGAAGGGGATGTGGACGGCGTTATGGAACGGCCGGTTAGTGAAGAGGATGGGGGACCAAAGGGCGACGAGTTGAAGCGGGAGAGGGACAAATACGATGCGTGGGATGCGCAGCGGGGAATTAGCAGGACGGAGGCGAAGAGGAGGTATATTGAGGCGCTGATCGAGACTATGCATCGATATGCTAGTACGACTGCGTGAGTTCTCTCCCACTCCGGTTGGTCCTGGGGCTAGGTTGCTAATAGGAAGTAGAGATGCGAGGGAGCTGGTAGCGGAGTTGGAATTTGTGTGGGATCAGATCAAGAATAACAGCGCTTCTTCTTCTGGATCTTCGCCCGGAAGAAGAGTCCCTTCGTACACGACGCAGACGAGAACGTTCCAGCAGCCGCTTTCAGGGGGTGATGGCCCGATGAGAGTGATTAGTCCTATGAGCGAGGCGGAGAAGGAGTCGGAGCGGAGGCTGGGGTATAATGATGGGTATGAAGAGGATGATGGTGAGTATCATGATGGGGAGAAGAAGGATGAGAAGACCGGGAGGTGGAGGAAGACGGTCGAACAGGCTTTGGTTAAGATGACTGCTGAGATTGCGGCACTGAGAGAGCAGATTACTACGGGAAGGGAATATCAAGGGAGGAGGAAAAGGACCTTTGGGAGATGGGTGGCCTGGTTTCTGTGGTTGGCTATACGACATTTCACGATCGATATGGTTGTGCTTGGGATAATACTGCTGTGGCTGAGAAAGAGGAAAGATAGCAGAGTGGAAGATCTGGTGAGATCAGGGTTGAAGATTGGAAGAGAATATGCGAGGAAGATATTACCACCTCGATAAACATCGGCAACACTACGCATTTTATTCTATCACGCAAAAAGTCACAATGGACGAAGTCACAACACAAGTTCAAAAGTCAACGGACTTGCTTTCTTCACGGACTATATACAGTATTCATGGCGAATCCAATCATGGCATGCCAGGCATCTGAGCAGCACCATCAATCGGAGCAGTCCACTTTACTCTCTCGCCAGCAAACAACTCTCCCTTGGGAACATTCTTGTCCGGCCACTCTGGATCATCCAAAATGCCAGCTTTGACGATGACAGCATTTTGGAAAGAGTCTCCCGAACGGTAGAGCGTGGTACCACAATCCCCGCAAAAGTGAGAAGTGATAGTCTTACCGCTATCTGCGGTCTTGGAGATGGTCTTTGGAGTGCCTATAGAGCACCTTATTAGAATGGCTTGGATTAGAGGGGAGGATGGGAGAAAAGATATACCGGAGACGATCTTGAAGTTGTCCTCGGGGACGACAAGGTTGTTGCTATAGGTAGAGCCAGAGATCTTTCTGCAATCTAAACAGTGGCACAGGACGTGGGCATTAGGCTCGCCAGAGTAGCTCATGCGAATCTAAAGGTAGATATACAATCAGTAGACATACTCACGCATGAATGGTACTGCAAGGAGACTATTCGTAATCATACCTTGCTGCAAAAACATCCTCCTTGATTTGACATTGTGAGTGGCTTGATAGTGTGATAGTGTGATATTGTGTTTGTATTGGAGTTAGGAGGGTAGCCTTCAAGCTGACGGACACCCTCCTCTTATATATACGTGTCCCTCTCCCTACTACTCATCTACCCCAATTCCCCTTTGTTGTACTATTTTCTACTAGGATGCGGGGTGTAGGACCCTAGGTAGGGGTAAATCGCCGCCACCCCGTCACGTCCCGCTACTCAACGGATCCAGTTGTACCCGTTCAGAGACGTCCATTTGCCCGGCTATAGTGAAGCTCAAACGACAAGTGCGTTGCGTATCTGAATAGCAGAGAAATCGTCTGGTGGGGGTGGCCTGGTCGGTATGTAGGTCAGACGGACGTCCGCTTCAGCTCGTGCGGACCTAAGCCACATCTCTTTATTAAATTACGAGCCTACTAATAGTGTTTAATAGATAATATTTTTGCTACTCTATATATAGTAATTATATAGTAAGCATTTATTAATTGTTTAATATATAGTAGATATATAAGTATAAACGATTTATACTATTATAGAAGCTTATTTAAATAAATTAAATTATAATATATAGCAAATTTGATTTATAAGTTATTATATTACTAAGGGAGAATATTACTTAGCCTAGACTATAGTATTATCCTATATTGCGCCCCTTTAAAACCCTTAAACTAAATCCTCTAGAAATAGCTAGTAAACACATCTCCAACGCATTGCCAACTTCCTTCATCGTGCTGTTGTCCAGGACGTCCTGATTCGTTGCCAGATACCCCGCAATTGGGCCTGCATATATATTTGGGGCGATTGAGACGCATGCAGCCATTCTTGTCATGATGCATGCATGAGCCTGTTTGAACCGCACTGAGTCTTCTTTTTGAGCTGGACGCAGATAAGATAGCCAGCTTCCAATCAGTCTGCATCAAAACCAAACAAATATTCACCATGTTTCGATCTTAACATCCGCTCTCCCAAGTGGAAAACCACTCTTCTATCACCTCAGATCAAACAATCTTATGCTTTTCTTCGATTCATACTCGACCAAAGCACACCACCATTCCGCAGAATTCCGAATTTGCAAGTCCACATTTCAAATCAGCCCAAGGTTCACAGTCCAGCTACGGGATCAGATCAGCTAAAGCAAAAGCCGAAGCCGCAAAACCCGAGGAGAAGGTGTCCAAGCTACATAGTAGTAGCAATTTCGGAGCTTGACGTTGGATACAGCCAAGGAATGTTTGGTAGTTCGCTGAATTCACAGGGCCAACTCGTGCCTGCTAAGTACTTGGTTTGAAGCAGGCAATCTTGGAGAAGCCGAGACATTTCATTTTGACTGCGATGAACCAATAGTGGAAGAAACATGGCTATTGCGCTTTAGTAAGCAGGGGGCATGAACCTCGATAAAGCATTGTCGAGGCGTGAAGAAAAACGACGTAGTTCCTTGACAGAAGCGGGGCTGTCAGAGACCCTCAAAAAGGATTTGGCAGAGCACTTTTCATCAGAGCGAAACCTAAAATTCTCTCTCTGCTCAACAATCAAAATCATGCCCCAGTTTGCTCTCAGCACAGAAATCAAGGATGATGACTGGGACGTCTTGTTCCGCATTTTCTTCGAATCGTTTTCCGATGTGCCCGAAACGGAGATGATGTATCCTCGCGGTCTCGAACCCTCCTACCGCGCCAAAAACGCTGCGATGTTCACGAACGGGTTGAAATCCGGCCCAGTGAAAGAAGAGATAGCAAAGCTCATGGATGCTGAAAGCGGACAAATCGTCTCGTTCGTCACAGGCAAGATTTATGATGGCCCGCTGGGAATCGTGAATGGAGATCTTGCAAAGCAGGCCCCGCCTATCAAGCTACCACACATCGAAGATCCGCATGATAGGGAGTACTGCGAGTGGTATTGGGAACAGGGGAGGGCGATTTTGAAGGGGTTGGAAGAACTACGTGTTCCACACGTTCATTTGCGAATGCTTTGCACCGATTCGGCGTGGCGAGGCCAAGGCGCTGCCACGACATTGCTTAACTGGGCTATGGATGAGTTCGCGAAGAAGAGGGACATTGGGAGATGCGTGTTGTCTGTGAGTCCGGAGGCGCATGAGCGTGGGTTTTATGAAAAATTCGGGTTCCGCGTTATTCATGTCAGCGACTTTGCGGATGAGGAAAAGTGGCCGGGAAGAGGGAGGGCACCGATTGTGATTATGATGAAGGGTTTTTAGGGGCAGCTTGAAAAGAATTTCTAAAACGCTTGGCTAAGTGGTTGCGCACCTTTACTGTGCTGTATAGGTAGATTGCCTTGCCAACTTGAAATTCAGAGTCGCCATAAACTTGAAAAACACAATGTTTGAATCATAATCGCCTCCTTCATTGGCCGATAGAACATCAGACAGATGACTGACGGCTGATCGCCCATTTGGATTGGTAAGCGGTATGTTACAGATCTAGCAACGGATACAACCGTTACCCGCATTCTCTAATGTCTAATCTGCTGATCGTTGTACAATGACCTAAACAAAGATGGCTGGGCTAGCAGATTTGCCAGGCTATCATATTCCATCAACTCACCCCCCTCAAAGACTGCAACGCGATCAAAGTCCATGATGGTGTTTAGACGATGGGCTACAGCGATCAGAGTGCAGTCTTCAAATACTTCTCTGATAATGCCCTGCATCAAGTCATCAGTTTCCTGATCCACGCTACAATTCTTAGTGCTGGATTACACCCAAAAAACGCTTTTCAAGATAAAACTTACCTGCTTGTTGCTTCGTCCAAAACTACTATCTTAGCCGGGCGGAGGATTGCCCTCGCGAGAGAAAAAAGCTGTCTCTGTCCGTGGCTCAACACCTCGGGGTCCATGTCGCTGTCGATACTGCCAGTGATAGGTATGATACTCTCCAAGTTCACCCTCTTCAAAGCTTGCACCAAAGAGGCCTCTTCTGCTATCCCGCTGGGGTCAAGGTTTTCCCTGAAGGTGCCCCGGAGGAAAAAGGTCTCTTGCGGTATAGCGTTGAGACGTGAGCGTGTCGTTTCCCGGGGAACCATTGTGACGTCTATGCCGTCAATGAGGATGGTACCTTGGTGCAGCTCAATCATCCGGAATAAGGCGAGAATTAATGAGCTTTTGCCACTACTTTTAGGTAAGCGACCGAGACTAGCTCCTTGGTTGTATGTACTGACCTGCCACTTTTTCCGCATATGGCTATCTTCTCGCCAGGGTTAATGGTCAAGGAGATGTTCTTGAATGCCGGGTTTTTGTGCTCGTCGCTAGTCACTCGTTAACCATGGCAATGGGCCAGGCCTAAAGCTAGCTGCAAATCTGCAACATTGACTCGGGCTATTCAAGAAATTCAACTCACTTGTAAGAGGCGGATGCATCTACGAATTGTACTCTCCCATGCCGTGGCCAATCCTCACTTGGGACCATGATCTCTTGTGGCAAGTTCTCCGACTTCGTCGACTCGCTGAAATCCTTGATTCTCGATACGCTGCCAATTGAGGTTTCCAGTGTGGTCCAAAATAACACCACGTTTTTCAGCGTATCGTTGAAAGACATGAGGTTTACAAGGGCAACTCCAATGTAACCGGACTTGGACCGAGTTCCAACAGCAATGCCCACTAAAACCAACACTATAGCTGTGATCATGAGATCTAAAACGAGTGTAAGCCATCGCTGGACCATAAAAAGAAGGTACAATGGTCTTTGTGAGGTATCGAGGAGTTGGGAGTTCAGCCTTTTGTTGGTTATCGTCCATCCGAATGCTCGAATTGTCCGCAATCCCCGCAGTGTTTCAAGAAAATGTGTACTACGCGTGAATCAGCTTTCGGATTCAAAACTCCATGATCCGCCAGGAATACAATGCGCGGATAGACTTACTATAGTGGCGATTTTGCTTCCAGCTCTAATGAACGGAGTTGACGAGAGGTCCGTAGGTAGAATTTTTGGATCATGTATATTGCCCCAACTATAATCGGAAAAGATATGGCCAGGTACGGTGATGCAACAGCGATGACTATAGCCTGCCCAAACGAAATCAAGGTGAAAGAAGCTAAGTTCATGAGCGAGTTTGGCAATTCCGTGTCGATAAGGAGAATGTCTTGTGAGAATCTGTTGGTCATAGATCCGGCCTCGGTTTGATGGAAAACGATCAGCGGTGCGGACAGGGCTGTTCGAAGAAGGTTTTGATGAAGGTTTTTACCCGACTTGGTGGCCATCGAGGTATAAGCGTGTTTTGCGAGAAGGGAGATAGATACTAAGCACAGTATCTGAAGGAGACTGTATACCCCCAGGTACATACCATTTTTGCCAGGGCCGGCGTCAGACCACCAGCTCAGCCATACAAGAGGAAAATTGTAGAAAAAAGCAAATGATCCAGCCAGCACAAAATAGAGCACCATACTCCAAGTCCCAATGGACGCAAAGTAGTACGAATACACTGATATATCACTGTTGTTTAAGTTGTTGTCCGAAAGGCTAGTAGCAGTAGTCTGCTCTTGAGGTCCAGCAGCAAGCTCGGGCGTGCCGTTAACTGGATTGCTAGTTTCGGGTAACATCTCCATGCCATCGAATGCTAGTCGAGTTCCCATAAGAGATTCGGGAGGTCCTTGTTTGATGACGGTTCCACTAGGCCCGAGCACAATAACGTGGTCAGCGGAAGGTAGAAATTCCATATCGTGGGTAAATAGTAGGACGGTAGCCTCTCTTTGGCGAAGTAAGCCCCCACCTCCAAAAACCCGGGTGAACACCCTTTGCTTTGTCGTTGCGTCAAAGCCGTTGAAGACATCATCGAATATTGCAATGTTCTTCCTTGAATAAACCGCCCGAGCCATTGCCACTCTCTGTTTCTGCCCTCCACTTAGTCCTAGACCGTCGGTACCAAGCAATGTTTGATCTCCTGAAGGTAGTCGGGCAAGATCATCCTTCAACCACACAGCATCGACGACAGTATCGTACCACAAACTCTCAAATGGCAAAGACCCAAGAACGTTTTGTCGAAGGGTTGCATTGACCAAAAAGGGTGTTTGATCACAAAATGCCATTTCCAAAGAAGGGAGTTGTATGCGCCCTTTCGAAAAGGGGATCTCGCCTAAGATGGCGCTGCAGAGTGTTGATTTCCCAGAGGCCACGGGCCCAATTATCATAGTCATCTGTGACCCCGGAATGCTGAGATTGAGATCATTAAGGACATAAGAATTTTCGTTCCAGCCGAATGAGCCATCTTGTATTGTTATATCCAAAGGAACCGATACTCCGTTCGCCGACGTTGTTGAAGCAAGTGCTGAAGCTGAACTTGTGTTGATATCGATGCTCGTCTTCTCCAGGGGTGTATTCCGGTCTTCCGCCGTGAGCGATTCGTCAGTTCCTGTTTGAACTTTGGTATTCAATATTTCTCGGTTGTCGTTCAAGGAATCGGTGGAAAGGTAAAGACTGATCCGACCAAAAGAGCTAACAGCTGATGCCAGTTGCGGTATAGCTTGGAAGAGGGTCGACAGTGGCTGCGTTATAAGCAGAAGCGCAGATATTGAAGTGTAAATTGTCGATGCATCAAAGGTCGAGCTATCATGGTTCTCGACGTAGACGAAGAAAGCATACGTAATAATTGGAGAAATCATAAGAGGTGCAAACGCTGTATTTGGTCAGCCTCTTCAAAAGAAAACTCGAAAGCGGGACACTACCAAAAAATGCTGTCCAAACTACCACGTCTCGGAAACGCTTGGCTGACTGCAGCTCAACCATCCTCAGTGTTTGAATTATGCTAGATAGAGTTTGCGACAGCCCTAACATTTTTACACCTTTTATAGCCGAAAACGTAGCTGCTGTAGTAGCTGGGCATGTGAGATTGTAAGTTTTCTACAAGTGCGTAAGTCTACTCACCTACTCGCTTCTGTATAACCGCCATCCACTCGCGCTGATGAATGTTTGCTCTGAAACTGAGACAAACAGAAGCAGTACCACTAACTGTAAACAAATCACGGTCAAAATTATCCTGGAGGAAGGAGAGGGGTAGACATGCCTGCAGCTACGGCCATCGGAGCCATGAAGGCGAGACCGACCTCTGTATACAAGAGCCAAGTTGCTAGACCGGCCTCTAAAACGTTAGCCCAGACTTCATGCATCATTCTTAGTGCGAATATGATTCGTTCGGTGTCAGAGCTCATCAGTGTTACCGCTGCAGCATCGTCGAACGCTGCAATCCTAGTTTGTGTTGTCTTGTGATATATTGCCGATACCAAGACGCCACGTATCATGGTCAAGCATCGGTATGTCAGGCGGTAATAAATACCGGTGGAAATCTAGCAAGTCATGAGAATCTTGCCTTGATAACGGGGCAAATCGCTGAAAACTGACCGCTATACCTAGGTAAACAATCCCTAGAAATTCCAATTAGCTTGTTTATCATAGTAGCATGAAAATTACCATATGCTCCAATAAGGCCATAACTCTGGTTTGAAGTGTTATTGGTGACAGGTTGTTGCAAATCTATGATCAGTCGTTTAATCAGAAGTGGTTGGCAGAACTTGAAGCCAACAAGACAGAGACGAGGAATGACTGCGGCTGCAAACGGCCGAATGAGAGCCCAGAAAGTAGCACTGATAGCGCGGTAGCTACCTTTTCTTGCACCCACTATTCAAGTTAGCCCTGCTCGCCCGCTGGATATAAAATCAACTTACCTGTCTTCCAGGCAGCTAGGAACTTGGGTAACAAAACTGTCGCGGAGAGCTCCTCGTTGAGGGAATACAAATCCCCGATATTCAAAATCTTCCTCCGTCCCTGAGCCAAAAGACCGCTTAGCCACCAGAACAATGACGTATTGAAGATGCCACCCTTCTGCTCAGGGCTAAGCTTTTGATCTTCGTGGCCCAGATATCGGCCTTTTTCTGTTGCCTCGAGGAGAAGTATGCTCAGCTTCAAAAATGACGCCGTTGTAAAGATTATCGCAATATTATGGTAGCCAATTAACCAAATAGTCCTCAGTTGAACGCCGTCGAAAACGAGGGTGAAAAGCAGATAGAAATTCAAGATAGCTGATGGACGGATCGATTTTGTATGCTCGAGGAAGGATAACATGCAGAGAAAAACGACCACAATGTTATATAGCGCTATTGATGGAATAGCCGTTCGGGTTTTCTCCGCGTTGTGGATACATATGAGGACCAATAGCGCGACCTGCATTATTCCATAAATGATGATAAAGACCTATGAAAAAAATGCATTAGTGGTGATAGTAAGCACAAGGAAGAGGATCTGACTAGTTTGGTATTTTTAAAGCCCGTGCCCGAGACTCTTCTCGGTTTTGTCCACAAATAATAAGTTCTTCGTACCGCCGCTAGGATGAACAGAATGGAGGGACCTATGGAGAGAATGCTCTGTTCAAACAAAAGAGTAAAATCAAAGTAGTCACGACATCCCCTACTAACTATTGGACCAAAGCTGTCATCGAGACAAGTGTTCATTTTCGTTTGATTCATGGTAATTGCGGTTGTTGATTTCAAAATTTAGCTCTTCTGCAAAATGGGATGTGAGCATCAGCAAATGGGTCCCATGATGCTTTTATTTGGATCAAGATAAAGTAATATGTGCCGCATGACGTTATTACTATATGCAAAACCTCATTAATAAGCGAGGTGGCCAGCCGAGGAATTTCTTTTTAGATATGATTAAAATGGCGACTATTTTATATTAAGCATAACTAATACCAAGACGCTAAGGCGCCACTCTCACAATTTATAGCCTACTCGTTCTATAGCCAATCCTCTAACGAACTACTAATCAGATCGTTTATAGAGGCTACTAGCTTATTAGTAAACTGATTAAATAAAGTATACTTTTTCTTTTTAGGCTATAAATTAGTATATTTACTTATCTTAAAGAAGTAGATATATATATATATTCTAGTATCTTATTTATTTTAAGCCTAGCTTTTATATTATAGGTAATAATATACTACTATATTATTATATATCCCTAGTTTACTTATTTGCTTGTTTGCAGAGCAATAGGATAGATAAGATTTGCAACCTCTTATCATTGCCAACAGTTACCACCTGCCTCTTTCGGGTCACCACTTTCACCCACCCAAGTTCAATTTGGTACTACTTAGATGCGCAGTCGTGCTGCGTACCTAGACAGGTACACAAGCTCTTCGTTTTGCAATGGCTTCGATTTCCGAAAACGATCAGCCCCACGGGCACAACCCCGACAAGCCTAATGCCACTACTCCACTGCTGTCGGGGTCTGCTCACTCAGGCGGGGTTGATAGCCAGCACCAACGCCCAGGCTCCAACAGCTCGCAGACGGCTAGCAAGCAGCACCGAGGATTCCTGTTCATCAGCATCATTTGCCTTCTCTCTCTCTTCCTGATCGAAATTGGCGACTACATGCAACGCGCGCCTTGGATCCGCATACTTGAGGATAATGTCTGCCGTACCTATTATGTGTCCTTGCCTTGGACTGATTTCGACCCCTACGAACCGATACCAGAAGCCCGCTGCAAGAATGAAAACGTTCAGGCCGAGCTTGCTATGTTGAAAGGTTGGGATTTGATGTTCAGTTGCTTGCCAAGTATCGTCACAGCGGTCCCGTATGGATTTATGGCCGATAGCTATGGACGAAAGATTGTGCTACTCATGGCTTTGTCGGGCATCTTTCTAGGCTTGTGTTGGAATAGTACTGTGGGGTACTTCCATGACACGTTCGATATCAGGTGGATCTGGGCTGGAAATGCCTTCCTCCTTCTGGGCGGGGGCTCCACAGTAGTCAGGTCAATGTTCTTCACCATAGTAGCGGACGTAGCCCCGGAAGACAAGAGGTATGAATTGTTCCTTAATATGTTTCCTCTTCTGCTTTGACAGTAAGTGGATGACCTGACATGAAGCTAAAATCCTGTATCCAGGGCTTCTGTCATCTTTCAGCTCACGGCCTCCGCCATGGTAGCTCCCGTGGTTGCTGTCCCTCTTGCCTGGCTTTTGATGCAGCACAACGTATGGATTCCAATACTGGTCGGTCTAGGCTTCATTCTATTCGGCATGATCTTGTTACTTGGATTACCTGAGACTTTGTACCGATTGAAGCCTTTAGATCCTATTCATGAGGATGATCGATCGAGCGAGCATGAGGAGTCTGCAGATCCTAAAACAACAAATATTGTCGAAATCTTCAAGCAGTCTCGATTTGTTTTTACTTCACCATTGCTCTGTATAATGGCGTTGACTTTTCTTGTTCAATCGTTGACTCAAAGCAACAATCACATACTCCTCCAACTTGCCTCACAACGCTTCGACTGGTCTTTTGCCAACGTACGTACACCAGCCCCTATTCACCTGGACCTTCGATTGACTAATCAATCAATAGGCTAGCTTTCTGATCCCTTTGAACTCTATCATAAACCTCGTACTCCTTGTCGCGCTCCTTCCCTTGATCTATTCCTTCCTCTCCACTTGCTTCAGCATGCCCTCAATACGCAAAGATCTGTTCGTTGCCCGTGGAAGCATCCTTCTTCTAATATTCGGGGTAATTGGCGTAGCATTGTCTCTTACACCAACCATCCTCATTTTTGGTATGTTTTAATGCTTCTCCTTCGCTGTTCGGCTTTTGTTGATTCACTTTCGTGATAGCAACAATCACATATTCTCTTGGTGCAGGCTTTTCACCAGCTATTCGCTCCTTGACGACTTCTCTCGTATCTCCACAACAAGTCAGTCGTCTCTATTCTATTCTGGCGGTCATAGATACAATTGGTGGTCTTGTCGCCGGACCTATCATTTCCAAGGCATTTAGCTGGGGCGTTCACCTAGGAGGCTTGTGGAGCGGCATGTCTTTCCTCCTCAGCGGGTTACTATATTCAATGGTAGCTGTGCCAATCATGGTCATCCATCTGCCGCCTGCTTTGGAACCGAGGTACCTACGTGGTGCCACATAAAGGGCATCATGACAGGAAATGTTTAATGTTTCGAGCGCATATTTTCAACTCCTATGTAGATAGGCCGTATCATCTATAGGGGATGTTATCGAGAAGAGCGGGTTTCCTTTTCCTTGCACTAGTAAGTTATTGTGGAGTAACACAAAGTTCTTGTCGTACAATATCAAATATCATTCTCGTTGGGTATATAAGTCATAAGAAGTCTTCACTCTATGGTTTAGCACGAAATGGTTATGTTAATTCACTAAATGCACATTTTGATTAAATTAAGCCCCTCTTTGGCCATAACCATACAATATGCTGGACTTCGCAGTATTTTATCAATTACTATTTTCAATTGAAATTAGCATCACATTTGCCGCGATTTTCACTTAATTTCTACTATTTCTACCCTCCTGCCGGCACTACTTCTAGTATACTTGGCTACTATTCTACCCCTCTTTCTAATAAGAGTTTCTCCTTCTATTATACATATTCTTGAAATTAAAGGGGTGAAGAATTGAAATGCTTGGTATGTAGGAGGGAAGAAGGCCTTGATATTTACTTGATTTGCTCCAGTTACTTTAAAAGCTTAATATTACTCTTTTTATAATTTTATTAGTATATGATATATTATCTGAAGAGAAAAGAAATGTGTAGTAAATTTCATTTCAAAATTACTATTGGCCAAATTCTAGCTAATTCAGGAAATATAAGTAATTGGCCAAAATAAGTACGAGTCTCCTTAGTGCTTGCAAGCTCGTACTAGAGGGGCCTCAAGTAGATTAAGCGTCTTTTATTATATGTCTAGATCTATAAAAGGTTAAAATCTGAATCTATAAAGGGGTAAAGTCTAAAATGCGGCTGTAATAGCATAATAGTATAGAGATAATAGTAAATAATAACTTATAAAAGTAAATAGAACTATACTAGATTATAAGTATGATTTCTAATTTAGTAAAGTTAGGTAGATATATCTGCTTTTCTTTTAATCTATTTTTGCTTCTTCTTTCCTTTCTTTTTAGTAGCCTTTAAATAATCAACTATATACGTATAACGTTATAGACTATATATGTATATACTATATATAGCTAATAGTCTATAAGATATCAAGCTTTATATCTATTAACCCGCCTACTAGGCCTACAACTACTACTACTACTACTACTTTGCCTAGTCTTATAACTACTACTACTACTACTACTTTACCTATTCTACTTCTTATAAATATAAGTTCTACTATCTTAAATTATAGATTCTAAACTTGTAACTAATAGTATATAGCCTACTATTATAGCTATCCCGCCTATGCCTCCTAGCTGCTAATCTATTATAGCAGCTAGTCTACTAGCTCTTCCTCTATTCTACTAACCTAAACCTCGCCCTAGCTATAATATTACTATAGCCTATAGCTTAAACTTTAAGGTATAGCTTAGCTAGGCAGCTAGTTAAGTTATATCTTAGGCATATAAGCATTATATAGATAGTAGCAGTTATTAGACCTTATATATTACGACCTTAGGCTATTTTAGAAGAAGTTATACTAACTACTACTATAGTAGTAAAGGAAGTTGCTATTTATTTTATAAGTTAACTATTCATTTTCCTTTAAGTTTATAGACTACTATTAATATATTATAGCTTTTAGGCCCTACTTCTATCTTTATAGGTTCTTCTACTACTACTACTACTACTATACTAGCTCCCTCTAGCTAACCTTTAAGCTATTGCTCTTACTATATTATCCTAGCTATACTTAGTAAGTATTCCTTCTAATCTCTATTACTATTACTACTACTACTATCTTCTACTTGCCTTAAAGAGCCTTCTTATAAATCTTACTACTTAGACCTAGTTGTTCCTTATCTTTATATATCTACCTAGGTTGCTCCTAATAGATCCTAAGTTTATAAGTACTTCCTAACTAATCCTTTATATGTTTTATAAATAATTCTAACTTAATATAAGCTTATCGTATTACTATTTAGCTATTATATATGCCTACTACTTTATAGTTCTATTTAGGAAGTTAGTAGAGCTATATAAGGAAGAGGTAGAAGTAGAAGAGAAGAAGGAGAGAAAGATCTAAGAGGTACTAAAGTTAAAGCTAGAGCTAGAGCTAAAGGTAAGATAGGAATAGTTACTAAGCATAGAGTTATAAATCCTATTAAGGGTCCCTTACTTAAGAGTATATAATAGATAGGAATAAAAAGCAAATAATACCTATAAAAGAGTATACTATATAAGAAAACCTAAATATTAAAGATCTTATAATACTTCTAGCTAGACTATATTAATAGTCGTCTCTTTATCTAAAGGAAGAAGAATCTATAGACTACTTATAAAAGATACTTATAAGACTATTATATAAAACTATTTATAAGAGAAAACCTATATCTATAAATCTACCTTAACTATATTAAAAGACTACCCTTAAGCCTTATTAATAGTTATTATAAAGCAAACGTAGACTAGAAACTGCTTATAGGTTAATATAAAAGTAAGTTCCTTCTTATCTAAAGAGAGTTTAATCTAGGGAATTATTTATAACTCTCTATTAAAGTCCTTCCCTAGTAGACGACCCTTAATACAATAGTTTTATAGCTTTATAATAACTATCTAGGACCTATTATAAAGACCTTCTTTTAGATTAAGATTCTATAGAAGCATTATAGGTATGCTAACCTTTAGGCTTAGCTAGGAAGGAGATAGAAATAGAAGATTAAAGCTTTATAAGTACTTAGCTAGAAGCTTTATAATCTCCTCCCCCTTAGCTAAATCCGTTGTCTCAACTAAATTATAGGTTTATAACTAGCTAGGAAAGTAGTTTAAGATAATTAAATTTAGCTCTACTATAAAGTAGTTAAGAGGTAAAAGAAGGATACGATTATAGAAAGGAAATTTAGTAGTAAGTAGGTAGGAGAGCAGCTTATCTAGATATACTATATAGATTAGGTCTATTATTATAAATGTCTATAAGATATAATTAAGGATCTCTACCTTACTATTTAATATAGGCATATAAGAGAGCTTACTAATCTATTACATAAAGCTCTAATCTTATAGGCTAGTTGTATTCTAGACCTATATATTTATCTATAAGTATAGGTAGTAAAGTTTTAGCTAGATAAATGAGTGCTATAGATATGCCTTTATAATATTAGCCTATAAGCCCTATAGAATAACTAGTAAGATCTATACAAAATCTCCCTTAAGTAGAATAGGAATGCTACTAAAGAGTAGATTATTTATAATAGACTATAAATTAATAAAAAGGTAGTAGATAACTTTAAAGTAGTACTTATATTATATTAGTACCTTATCTTAGATAATTAGATTAACCTTCTTTAGTTCTATAGCTTATAGGCTTAACTTAGAAATAGAACTAATAGATAACTTATTTAGATTAATAGGAATCTTAAATATAAAGTAGGAAGCCTATCTATTTAAGAGAAGTAATACTATAATACTTATAAAAGCTATATAAAGTACCTATTTCTCCTAACTATAAAAGTAGTAATAAAGGGTCTTATAAAAGAAGGTCTTCCTAGTCCTACTAGGTCCTTAAAGATAGAAGTAGGCTATTTATAAGTTATCTATAATAGCCTAAGTGATTATCTAAAAGTATACTTACTAATCTACATTTAGCTATACTTATATCTTAATTACTAAGCATTAGTTTACAGCCTACTACTCTTACGTAATTATATCCTAGTTTAGGGCTAACTAATCAAAGACATTTTCTAGAAAGCTAATATCTATAAGAGAGTACTATAGGTCTATAAGGCTATCTATAATAGACTATAAACTATAATTAGATTCTAGATCTATAAGAACTAAGAGGAAAGAGGCATATATATATTAAAGGTAGTAAAGTAAATCCTTATAGAAAGAAATATAGTAGTAAGTCTAGATAGCTAATAGGTTAGTAATTAGGTTTTAGTAAAAGCCTATTAGGAAAAGGGTCTATAAACCCTATCTAGAAGTAAAGACAACTGCCTTATTAAAGTAGTTATACTACTCTAGATTATTTTCAGCTAGCCTATAAGCAATATAGGCTATATAGTATATTAGGTAATAGATACTATCTATAAAATATAGGTCCTTAAAAGACTAGGGCCTACGAACTTTAGTTAAGAGTAGCTATAAGTAAAACCGCTCGCCTAAAATCGGACTATAATAATATATATAGCTAATCTTTATACCTATACTTCGCTAGCGTAGCTCCTATAGATATACCTTATCGTCTTATATAAATTGACCTAGGAACTTTATATATAAGTACTACTAGCTGTTTATAAACTGTTTATTATAGAGGAAGAATACTATTAGCTTTATCTAAGACTATTTAAGCTTAGCTACAAGCTATGTAGGTATTAAATCAGGTATAAAGTAAACTGTCTACTTTCTAGAGAGGTAAACTAGAAGGTACTTAATAGGTAGAAACTGCTTATACATATAATATTTAAAGATCTACTAGACTACTTCTAAAGGCCTAATATACTACCTAGAGACGTAATAGATAATCTTATTATTTATAGCGCTAACTATAGCTATAGTACGGTCTGCGCCTTTATAGACATACTTATAGATATACTTAATAGCTTAAACTATAGTATATATCTTAACGTTTAGATAATAGCTATATTTCTAGAGAAGCTATAAGTTATATAGAATAATCTAGTAGTTATTAAGCGTGACCGTTTTACCTAAGTAGTTTAGCTTTAGGACTATAATAGTATTACTATTATCCTAGTAGTAGTATTATAAGTAACTATCTTTATAGATAACTATCTCAAGTGAAAACGGCTTTAGGAAGCCCTTACTATAGACTAATAGACTATTAAGAGACGAATAGACTATATATAGAGTATTAGGATTATGCTTCCTATATAGTCTATGAATCATATAGCCTATAACCGCCTCATAGAGCCTAGGACCTATTTCTGCTAGAGGAAGCTTAGTATAAATAACCTTATTAACTTGTTCGGCTATAATAAAAGGTACTTTAGCTATAAGCTAAAGAAGAGTATATATATAAGGTAGACTACGCTTCTAGTACTTAACCGAGTATGTATAAGCCTAATATAGACTAAGAATACCTGCCTTAAGATCTATAAGAAATGCTATAAACTTTAAATAAAAGACCTAGGCAATTAGGTCTAGGCGATTAATTAGTTGCTAACTTAGAAGTAGATTCTTAATTATCTCTTTCTAGTAGAGATTAGCTATAAATGTAAGAAAGAAGGTTAGCGTCTTATAATACTATATAATAGCTATTAAGTCTTAGAATAGCTACTATATAAAGCGGTCACTACTTATAAAGTGTGATAGTAGTATAACCTAATAGCCTAACTAACTAGTATCAAGATCTATAGCTACTAACTAGTCTTATAGCCTATTATAAACGTTTACGTAGACCTGATCCTAATGATTACGGAGCTAGTCTAGTTCTATAGCCTTATAAGAAGCAAATACATCTATATAATACTACTAAAAGAGACGGCTAGTATAGAAAAGGGGTAAGAATTCCTGCTTATAGATATAAAGATAGAAGTAGTAAAAGGGGCGCTACTTAAGATAGGTCTTCTTCTATTAATACTAATTAGATTATAAGTATATATTATAATGCTAACTATAATTGCTATTTAAAAAGAGAAGGATATAATAGAGAGGCATATATATAGTATACATTAAGCTAATATAGTTTAGTAGCTACTTGTTTCTATAAGGGTTATAAACTATAAGAATGATATTCTAATAGGAGGTATTTATATACTTATCTAATAAAATCGTAGCAACCTTATTACTAGTTAGTAGGTTCTCCTAGTAATAATTAGTCCTAATGTCTATAACTAGATGTATTTGCAGATTGATCGCAAGCTAAAACTAGCTACTAGTAGGCTTAGCTAAGCGCTTATAAGCAGTCTAGTAAAGTAGTAGGAAAGGATTACATTCTATAAGTATATATAAAAGCTTAAGCAGAATCGTCTAGTTAAGATATAGGTATTAGTCTATCTATATATCTATAGTATATATCAAATCGTAAAAGAAAAGCTATATAAAAGCAGGCGTAGTACTATTCTCTAGCTATAATAGGCCTTATAGATGAAAAAGCTCGCTATAGATCTAAAAGTACTTAATCCCTCCTTAGAAACTAATCTACTTATCTTAATTATAGCTAACTAATATAAATACTAGAGTGGAATTATACTAATAGATATTAGTCTAGAAGTTGCATACTTATATTATTTAGTCTATAAAAAGTACTTATAACTCACGTAAGGGAGGCTATAACTATAGTAGCTCTCTATCTCTAAGTATATAGCATAAAGAGAACTGCTTATCTTATATCTACTTGCTCCTCTAGTAGACTGCCTAGTAGTACTCACATTCTTCTATAAAAGGACTAATATAATACTTTAATAGTAGAAGGTTAAAATTTGATATAAATGCTATAAGAGAATAGATAGCTACCTATTTAGCATTCTTATAATTCCTTCTTATCTATTTCCTTTATACTACTTAAATTTCCTTACTCCTTACTACTTAGGTAGCTATATATTCCTTTAGGAGAAGGTTAAGGTCGATTTATAAATACCTAATAGGCTATACATTATTTATATTTAATTTCCCTCTCTCTTTAACTATTTATATCTAGCCTAATCAAGTCTAATAGATATTTAAGTCTATATTTAAAATCTGCTACTACTACTAGTAGTCTTATAGATAGAAATTAGTTAATAAGAGCTAGTAAAAGAAAGGGAGAGTATATATATAATACTATATATATATTATATATCAACTACTACTCCCTTTTAGCTGTAAAGGGAAGTCTATAATAGGGCATATCTGATTATAGTAGATATACTACTAAATAGGAGAAGAATCTATATCTATATAGATAGATAGTAAAGAAATAAGAAGAAGAGAGAAAGAGAGGAAGAGAGGAAAAGAAAGTAAAATAAAAAAGATATAAAGCCTATAAAATTAAAGGCTTATACTAAAGGTTTAAGCTAAAGATACCTAGTATAGATTATAGATAGAGAATTTTAATATAGATATAATCTACTAATACTTAGACTAGTTATAAGATATCCGCAAATCAAACCTATTATAAAGAGAAAATAAGAAGAGAAATACAGATAGAGAACCTATTGCAAAGAGAAAATAAGAAGAGAAAAGGAGTAGGAAAAAAGAAGTAGGAAAATGCTTAGATAGATTTCTAACGGTCCGTTTTCCTCTAATTGCTCCGACTCTAACTCTAATCACACTCCTGCTACGAAGCGACTCTAATCACACCCCTGCTGCCAAATTCGGGACCACTCCGGCTCTATGTACTGCATTATATAGATTTAGTGAATTAATATAACCAGAAAGAACTTTGATTTCCTTCTGCGTTACAAGTTTGAGTCTAGCGTCGCCAACTCCTGCTATACATACCTGATCTTGGAGTCGAGGATGGTGTTATGAAAATTCCTAGTCATTTTTTATGCCCTTAGGCCCACTGAGGCCTGATTCATACCCAGGTGCTTTGGTTGAAGCATAGGACAGGAATGCGATATCACGTGACGCGAAAGCCAAAGATCAGACCGACGAAAAGTTTTTCATTTGAAAGGAGTGAACAGGACGGGTCAACGTGCACATCGAATCCGAACCTAGATATAAAAGATAAATGCGAGAAACCTGCAACTGCTGTATATCCCATGCAGCCCCCAAGATCCCAACGGCCTACCCCCTAGTTGCTGCCATTCCTCCATGATCGACGGACCAATCATCCTGATAACCAAGCGTTGTGCTCTCAAACCCTTCCGTCTTGTTCTACATCCTAGAATGTCGGAGCTGGCTTGAGTTACTCCAGATTAGCACAGCTCAGCGTGTAATCGCAAACAGATTCTACTTACAATGAACAGCAAATTGCAAGATTATTAACCTAACACAGCCTTGGGGTCAGCCTCGGCTACCAGAGCTGCATATGGAGAGACATGAGCATGACTCTCACGTTTTGCAATTTGAAGTTGGTCAAGGTCTTCATTGCGCTTCGCGATCTGAAGCTGGTCAAGATCTTCGTTGCGCTTTGCGATCTGGAGCTGGTCGAGGTCTTCATTGCGCTTTGCAATTTGCAGTTGGTCAAGGTCTTCATTGCGCTTTGCAATCTGGAGCTGGTCAAGGTCTTCATTGCGCTTTGCAATCTGGAGCTGGTCAAGGTCTTCGTTGCGCTTTGCGATTTGCAGTTGGTCTAGATCTTCGTTTCGGGCCACAAAAACATTA
>QGMI01000093.1:0-68042 GCA_007821535.1 Lachnellula occidentalis | reverse complement strand
AGCCTGGAGGACCCGACCCATGGGGACCCACGGGTCGGGTCCCCATGGGTCCATGGGTTTTGTGGTGACCCCTACTCCGGACCTCGTCATGACCACGATGAGTCTGAAAGTTCTTATTTCCAATTCCTTCTATTATGTTTCAAACTTTTTGTGACACTGGTTCAACTATGAGCTCTTTGAGTACGGCGTTCTCTGCTGAGATGGGGAAGTGATATTTACTGTCAGGGGCAAGGTTGTTGTCAGAATATTTAACCCCAAATATCTGACCTGCGATGTGGGGTATGTATAGTACCTGCGCGATTAAATCCAGAAGCAGAAGTAGGACATACCCAAATTCTTATTAGTTCTTGAGTTCTAATAAACAAGGATTCAGACTTGGAGTATTGATTACTCTGCTGTATCTGTACTCTTTTTGCTTTTCTCTTTTTGAGCTGTCTATAGAGGATCAATTTATAGCTCTCTGTCTTGCGCTTTCAAAACGACTTAAGAATCTGATGCTGTAGTCCCAAGTCCGCCGCAAGCTTGCTGGTAGCGGGGGGAAATTTGAAAGAAATCCTATTTATACGTGTATCGACGAAAGTAGATGCTTCACTAGCATCTTAACAACCCATCTACCAATAGCAATATCGTGGCGTGCAGACCACGCATAAGTCTACCTCTACGCGAATATGCTACCTCAATATTTGATTACTTGTCGACTGTTCTTGTGAGTCATCATCTCTGGCTGAAGTTGAGACAATGATCTGTTGTTAGAGAAGTATTGCTGTCAAGTTGTTCATTCGTTCATTTAAACGCTATCTAGGTGAATAATAGTCGACTTTAGATAGCCCGAGTTTTCGAACTACGAACTTGGGGGACCTTTACAAGTTTATGGTTGTCCAAGACTTTAAATTCGCGATGGCTCTCCAAACAAGATGACATCTATATAGTAGTGCTCGTAGAGCAGATCAACATGCTGCTTTTTGTATTCGTTCGCAATAATGCTCACGGCGGTGTAAAGCACATCCGAAGACTCCTCGAGCGGACCTCCAGCCAGACAGATCTCGCAAATATATAATGTGTTAGAAAATGCCTTGAGAATAAGTGAATTACGGAGGTCGTCCCTGGCATCGCCCATATTGCAAGTGTCGTTTTTAAGACAGGGATATGTGATACTAGGTTAGTTTGCGAGTGAGGTATAAAAGCAAGCCAATACCAGTTACTGAATGAAGGCTATGAGAGCTTCTTTTTCTGGCTTTGTTATACAGAAGTGCCAAGGATGATGGGCTTTAAACATCGTCACCAACACAACTTACTTTTCCTTCCGCTAATTCGAAATTGGGAGTTCGGGCTAGAAGATAAGATCCTATGAGAAAAGAAAAGGAGGGGGGAAATATCCTGTCAATTGAAGCTTTGCTGTCATATTCTAGCACACGTTCATTCCATTCAAGTGGATCGCCTTGGATTCTCTACTGCTTGGATTTGAAACCTTACAAATACGTTAATTTAGAGAAGTAATAATTTGTCATTTCTCTAGATATGATGAATCTCTTCCAGAAACCATTCCGGTTTGCTATCACGTCTTTAACTTTCTATGTGCAAGTCTCTGATCTAGATAATTCTAATAGTATTTATATGCAAACCTCTTCCACGCTTAGTGTTTCAACATCTTCTATGGATGGATGCATATTGAATTCCAAGCGTGATAGGACATTCACCTCGCTGATCCTTTTCAAACATCAACTGCTAGATAGAGGAGCGACAGGTATATAACCTAAAGTATGATCTTTCTTTAAGTTTCTTTCCAACTAGAAATGTCATTCCCTTTGCATAGCCTAAGCTTTTGCGACGTTCATAACCACCTGCACTTATATTCCCATGTGGTTTGGAAGGCATTACCTATCAATATGAATTATACTCTATATCTTAAGGTTCGAGAGCATCGCCTTACAAAGGTGCATCAGCCCTTATGCTGTCAAGCAAGATTCTCATTCGATACTTTCATTGTTGCGATGAAGTCCTATTGCGGATATTGAATTAGAAACTTGAGTTTCTGGCAAGAGTCAATACCCCACCTCTAATAATAAATTTCAGCGTCTCTCAATCTTCCACCCCGAGATCTGTAAGACGTAACGCTCAGCGAAAGCTTCTCCATGACGATCAGCTGTTCCGCGTAGCCCGATGTCTAGATCTTGACAACAAATCCGAGCTTGTTATAACCGCAACCCTGTGGGTATTTGACTTCCAATGACTACATTGAAGTCCTATCAGTAGAGAAAAGTATTGATGTCTCAAGAGCAGAAAGACTATCCTACGTATTCTTGCTCCGTTCTCTCCCTTTAAAAAACTGTACGAGAAAGGCTACACGCCGCCGCCTCGTGACAGAAAGGGAGAGGACTCAACAGAAGCTTTAGTATATAATTAAACAATTCATCTTATGAAAATTAGCAATCGGCGAGACAAGGAAAAGACTCGTCCATGTTGTGAGACTCTAGATTGGATGGACTTAGAATACCTGGAGTCTGGCAGACCATGTTTATACATGTTGTCGGAGATTTGCTAATAACAAATTGCTATTAACGTCCTACTCCCGCGATGGAGCTGCATATATAAGTTGCTGTCAACATAAATTTATGCTGTCAAGTACAGATTCAATCCGTTTAAAAGTGCGAAGTTCCCGCATAGTCATTTCCTCAACTGCACGCCGGACATACATACAGGCTCATAATCCTACGTATCCAATAACGTACAAAGCTTATTGACAACATTTAGTCCCATAGCATAGCCTCTACCTTGCATAGATGAAACCTCGATGAAGCTTTATGATAATCCAAGTCCTGTTTCCCGATTCTTTCGTTTACCCCCCTATTTCCCTCGTCATCACTATTACTGCCCCCCCGAAATTACAAGTACTCGAAGTTTTTGGATAGTCGAGGAATATACTAATAAATGCCTGTGAATTAAAAGCCTCATCATTTTCCCGCTGCTTCCTATACCACTGACGACACGACTTTCTGGCTTAGTGACGCAACTCCTTAGCCACACAAAGCGTTTCATCTATCCAGTACCAGATTTCGCATCTCCCCTTCCTTATATCCTTCCTTTCTTATATCCGCCTAGAATCCAGCTGTTCATTCATACATCCAAAACACTTCCAAAGCTTATTTCATCCCAGATTACGTGTCCATATAAATCCCGCCCGCCCCCGCCCTCCCACCTCCAACGGTCCAACCTCACAGCACCGCCAACTACCTACATTCTCATCGCTATATCTGGATCCTGACCTAGCCATCCCACGCACGCACGCACGCAAAGCTCCATCAACAGTACCAGTGTCACCGCATCGCGTATTACAAGCCTTAGAATCTATATATAAAAACCCAGCAATCTCATCAAGAAAAAAACAAAACCAGCACTTGCTGTCAAAAACGTCATTACAGTCAAAAATGCCCGCACAATCCACATACGCTACCTTTTAATCCCCAACCCCTTTTCAACCCAAAAACCTAACCCTATCGCATCACCTAATATAACTTTCTCTCGAGTCTCGACCACACATCTCGCTTCCGTAAATGGGAATTCGTAATTCGCACATACGTTGAAGAATGTTGAAGAATCCTGTAAAGCATTCGAAATGAATAAGAATATCAACCCCAAAAATCTATACACAAAGGTTTGTCACTATGTCTGGTAACATGCCTTATACGTCTTCTCGTCTCGGGCTATCTCCCTCAAATAAAGCTTTTATCCTGGTGCTGACTTTGTAGAGTATGCTGGAGTATCTTTGTCCATATTTTTTCTAAGGTCTTAAGTTTTTTACTATGCTTCTTTACGCTGGGGATAAAAAGGCGGGACTTCTTGTTGTTGACTTTTAATGTAGTAGTAGTTTCAATTGACATCTAGCAGGCTACAGGACCTCCCGTGGAATACAAAAACGTGCTTATCCAAAGTCAACTTTCAATATCCCACGCCTGGCACATGACAAACCGGTACGAGCTCTCGCCCGAAATCACAACTAGGCAGAAGTTTCCACACGCTGCGCAGTACCCTTCTCAATCGCGTCAATATCCTCACGATCCCTAGCATCAATACCCATGCCCATCGCCTCCCTCCTATGAATCTTCGCCATCGCCGCCTCAATCGTATTATGCCCTGCCGCCTCCGCAATATCCGCATCATCCCTGACCTCGAAACTGCGCTTCAGGTACTCAGGCCCCAGGAACGTCAGCAGGATGGTATAAGCGTAGACACAGCCCATGAAAATACACATGACGAGCCCGTACTTGTAGCGCGGGGTCTTCTTCCCCCCCTTGCCGATTTTCGGCGGGAGGGGGAATTGCGCGCCGATGGTGGATTCGATGGTCGAGGAGGCGGACGAGACGAGGTTTCCGAGTTGGTAGGATGTGCCGACGACGAAAGTGCGGAAGGAGCCGGGGGAGAGCTCCATGAGGTGGATTGGGATGACGCCCCATGCGCCCTGGACGCAGAATTGCTCGAAGAAGGCGACGGCGATGACGGCGTGGGTTGAGGTGAAGGTGTAGGGGTAGAGGAGAGCGCCGCCGATAACGGAGATGAAGATGATGGAGAATCGGCGGCCGAAGATCTGGGAACAGTAACCGACTACGGTGCCACCTGTCATGGCTCCTAGATTGGCAACTACTTGAGTTACGGTGACTGCGTTGGGGCTGAAATTGTACTGATTTGTCAACATTGTGGGATACAAGTCTTGTGATCCGTGGGACTAGAAGCGGGTTAGTATAGACGATAGGTAATAATTCGATATAGAACGTACCATGAAGTTAAATCCGGCCATAAGAAGCACAAGGTAAATCAAAAGCAGCCAGTGGCGCTTCAGTGCGACCTTTCCTTCAGCAATGAACGTTGCACCAATGTTCCCCCTTTCATTCCGAACCTCCACACGCTCAATATATGAATCGGTCTCTGGCAAGCAAAGCCGGAAGAGAATGATCAGCACTGGGGGGCAAGCACCAAACCAGTACAGTGGACGCCAGCCGTGCGACGTGGTGTTCACAAGTCCTCTAGCGAAAGCAGTCGCGAGAAGATATCCAAAAGCGTAGCCTTGTTGCAGCATCCCAGACAAAAGACCACGAGCTTCCTCGGGGCAATCTTCCAGAGCCGTGGCAGCTGCATTGCCGTAAAGTCCACCCATTGCAATACCGAACAGCGCTCTGCAGGCGAGGAATTGCTTGTAAGTCTGGCAGAAACCGGTTCCGAGCTCAAGGATGATGAAAAGGATGTTGTTGACCACGAAAGGCCATTTTCGGCCATATCGATCGGCGGCAAGACCAAACGTGATTGAGCCTATGGACCTGAACATAAGCACCAAAGTAATACCCCATGTGATATCAGTGTTGGTCTGCCGAATGTCTCGGCAAGGTCCGATACTGTCAAACTGACAGTGAAGAAATCAAAGGCATCCCACGTCTAGACAATATCAGTACAGTAAGCATGCTTGAGGTTTGGTGGGGAATTGGACGAACCCATGCAGTAAAGCCAACGAGGAAGAACAACCATTGTTTGGTACTCAGCATAGCAAGAAGCTTGAATGGATTGGGAGCCTTGTGCATGGGTGGCTTGAGGGTTGAGAATCGAGTGGTTGCATATTGCTTGGCGGTCATCTCCTGAGGAGCATGCGATTCGGGGAGTGCGGGGTCGCCGTTGGAGGGGACATGCTGAATGCCCGCAGTGTTAAAGGTGGCTGGCTTTTCCGCCATCTTGTCGGGTTTTGCTGATTGTTTACTTGTAGATGGGTATATCCAAAATTTGAAGTCTGTGGAGTCTGTAGTGAAGTGTTAGATGGGTGTTGTAGCTGAGACATTGTACACTGTGTGTAAAGAATGCAGTGGTACTCACCTGAATGGCTCCTGCCCCGGATTCCAACAAGTCCTATGCCCTTGACGTGACAAGCGCAGCTTATCCTCGAAGATGCGTACTGTTTCTACAGTATCCGGAGACGTGGGAACAACAGGGAAAGCGACAGGGCTCCGAAAGTAGGAACCTTGGGTTCTTATATCTTTTTGAGAGCTGCCCCCCTGCGGCCAAAAAAGAGTCGCCGAACCACGACGTTCGAGTAGCTCGTCCACTGCGCGGGGCGTTGCAATTGACCATTCACCGATCCCCATCACTAACGATGGCTGGTGTTCATTGCTGCAATAGGATAGTCCAGCGACGCAGCCGCCCATCCAGTACCGCATATCGACTAAACAACACGCGGGATAGTTCAAGCTTTGCACCAGAGCCTTGGCTGCTTACTGACAAGCCCTCCCCACCTCCGATGACTCTCTTCTCCACACTCTCCCAAGCTGCATCGGAGATTCTTCTACTCAACGTGACGTGTATCGAAAGCTGAAATACCCCCAATAAATTGATGTGGATTTATGCAAGCGGCATAAATCCACAAGGACTCTCACGAGTACCAACTGTTGCAGTCCAACAGTAAATGCAACACGCGACAGCGCCTTGGCTGACATGGGCACGGCATCTGGTCAAGAATGGGGTTGGGTTGGGTAGGTGGGGTCTCCGCAAGATCACCAGGCCAGAAAAAACCCCGTGCACGTTGCTTTACCTGAATTACGGGTATTTTCAGGCATCTAGGCATCCCGAACATTGGGTCTGGAATCTTGGCGGCCATGTCCTAATATCATTACGAAACGCTTAATTCCCAACGCTCCGTACCGGTACCTAGCGTTTGCTTTCTCCTCCGAGTCGCGTGACCTTATCGGTATATTTCGGTCCAAAAAAGACATAAAAGCGTGCTAGGAAAAATAGAAATATCTAATTAGCTGAGAAAATAACAGTAAATAGGAGCGTAATAGCACGTGTTTTTAGTCATCTCTCCTACCTAGGTACGTAACTATAATTTCTCTTCTCTTTACTCGTATCTACTCCGCAAGAGCTAGCCATCTTATCTTCCCCGGGTTTCCCCGCGGTCTTATTTCAATTCCCCTTACTTCGACACTAAAGTAGCAAAGGCCATCCCCGGGGCTCGCGGGGAACGTTGACGTGGACGTGTGGCTTTCTTGACTTTCCACACGATCGATGGTGCTAAATTCGTATTCGCAAAATAAAGGTCGTTAGACCTCTAAATCCAGCGCGAAGAATTGAAATTGAAATTCTATTCTAGGCTTATTGCGCAGAGCCTGGATGCTTGGCTTTCCACAAGATTGATAGTGCTAGATTCGTATTCGCAAGGTAAGGTCGTCAGACCTCTAAATCCAGCGCGAAGAATTGAATTGACATTCATGGCTTATTGCGGAGAGCCTGGATGAGGGCATTGTCGCGAATATTCAAGAGATGATGCGGGGATGGCTTTGGGGATTTCTCGTATTCGTCTTATATGTTCCCGTGATTTCCTATGCTTTTGAAGTTGTTGACAAGTTCGATTCTGCCCCGCGTTGGTAGATGGGGTACTGTACAAATATGATACAGTAGATTTCTCTGGTAGTTGTACCTACGGGTGCCTCGTATAGCTTCATTCATTCGTTCGATGCTGATTTTACATTCATGATATTACAATTTACCACGGCCGTAACGTCTGCTGACAAGCCGAACATGCGTCGATCTTGCAATCCGGACATTGCAGCAGATAGTTGTAGGTGTTGAAACAATACCCACACGCTATCTGCCCTTCCATCTTCAGCCAACGACCAGCATGAGGGCATAAGCCCCTTGCGGATCGCGAAGCTGATGCTGCAGCTGAAGAGTGGTTCGTGTTCGTGTTTTCTTTCCCAGCGCTATGGTCTGGGGGCTTGGGCTTAGAGGAGTTCTTGCGTGGCTTTGGCTGTTTCTTGGCGTCTGCGTCGTCCTTTGGTGTTTGTTCGTTGTTGGATTTCTCGCTGGCTTCTTCTTTTGCCCCGGCTTTTGTCTTCTCCCTGGCTTCTCCTTTTGCCCCAGATTTCGATTTCTCCCTAGCTTCTTCTTTCGCCCTTGCTTTTGCTTTTTCTTCCCGCTCGGCCTTTTCCCCAGCTTCTGCTGCTTTCAGCTCCCTTTCCCTTTTCTCCTTCTGGCGCAACCGTCGCAAACCTATACGCTCCTCGACCTCTTGCTTAAGTTCATCATCCCTAGTATTCGCAGCATTAAACCTAACTCGATTCGACACCGAGACTTTCTTCTTCTCGCTCAACTCCACCTGCTTCTTCTGCAGACTCCGTTCCTTGAAGGTCCTAGTATGCAACCTGTCTATTCTCTCCTTCATCTTTAGCTGTTTCCCTGCTTCTGTTTCTGCGGCAGGCTTCTTGCCAAAGGGTGACCATGCTGGCCAGCTTTTCACAGCCGCGTCGAGCTCTTCTGCTTCCTCTGCCTTCCGCCTGGTGTCGAGGTCTCGGATTGAGGTCTGGAGCTTGTGGATGTGCTTGGTGATGGTAAGGATAGCATCGTCGTGCTCTTTTTGTGATTTGGCGAATCGGGATGCGCGTTCTCGCTTCATGATGGAGATTGCTGTGAGGGCGGAGAGGTCTCTCGCTTCGCTTGATGGCTCATTCTTCGCTTTTGGAGGAAATGGTGTTGCGTCAGGTTTTGAGGAAGGGTTTGCAAAAGGATTTGGGGGTGTCTGTAGTGGGGTAGTTGGTCGCGTCTTTGGTTTCGAAGTAGATGGTGTAGGGCCAGGTTTTGGGAAAGGGTTTGGGGGTGGGTTTGGAGGTGTCTGCGGCGTAGTTCGTCGCGTCTTCGATTTCGAAGTAGATGGTTTCGGAGCGGTTTTTGCTATCTGTGGGTAGATACAATCGTACGCTCTTCGTTTTCTTTCATCTCTGAGGATCTCGTAGCCAGTCACTAACTATGAAACCAAGAGCGATCAGCATACCGAGTCTCCACTTTGCAACTCATTGCTCGAGAAACACAATCGCTACTTACCAGCTGGAAAGCTTTCGTGGCGTCACGACTGGGGTTCTTATCCGGGTGGCGCAAGAGCGCCAGTCTTCTGTAGGACTTGGTGATTGTCTCTGGAGTTGCGGTAGGTGCCACTTCGAGAATCATATAATAGTCGTCGGAAATCGCAATAGGCGCCATAGCGCCTTGTCTTTGATGGCAAAAGGTTTACTCTTACGTTGATTTGTAGGTTGACATTATTGATGTTGTATGAGGGACGTATTTTTTCAGAAAGAAAAGAAAGAAAAAGGAAAAGAAGTCTTGGAAGCTTGATCTTATACCGCCGTGCTGGACTTCTGTCAATTCACTTCTTACAGTTTTCCCCCTGAGGCTTCCACTCCGACTCTCGACTCCAACTTACTTTTTATTCTTCAATTCACAGATACCGTCAGGTGCTACATAAGAGAATGAATGCCATAGTGAGCAGAAAGCATTTCCTCTAGGAAGAGACATGCCAGTTACAAATCACAGATGCAATAACAACCAAGCCTTCCATGCAGCTGCTTCTCAACGTCCCATTAAGCACCGCAATGATAAAACGAACACTCCTACCTTCTTAGGCCTTCCAATCAAGTTTTGCGCCTTCAGATCTGGGACTTTCTTCTTCTCAGTAGAGTTGATGATGGGCCATGGTCCATGGCCTGCTATCAGAGACTCAAATCAAGTTTTCATTGGCCCTGATCGACAGAGCACCTTTGTTCTTCATGACAGCGCTCTTGATGTAATTGGCTCGTGGCTAGGGTTTTCCACTCTGTCTGGCATTGGAAGCGCATGTATTGACCGATCTGGATTTCAATCATTTCATATGGGTAGCAAGGTTCAATTTCCCTCGAGTGACAGGACTGCCACGGTCCCGTATCAGATTTTGGGAGATATCTTGGTCTTTTTGCAGGCTTTGGTTAAGATTCAAGGGCTCAAGGGGTTTTCCATCGAAGGCTACTGCTGCCCTGCTTGGCTGGCAAATTTAGATGATAGAATGAATCTGGTGGTTAAGGCTAAACATGGTTGGGAATATGCGTTGCAGAAGGATGATCCGAGTGAAAGGGAACAGCAAAATATTCGGCAGCTATAAACGCCGCAGGGGGACAAGGAGCGGTTGTCGAGTCCAGGGAGTTTCAGGAGGGGACAGAACGTTTGCTCCTGTGAGGTTCCAAGCACTTGCTTGGAGTGGACCAAAGGGCCAGGACGCTTAAAGTCATCTGATAAATTCCGACAACAGGCAATCGTAATTAATATTTACTCATCCACCTCAGTGTTCAAGTCGAAGCATCTCCCGCCTGACTACAGACCCCAAACTCCGCGCCGAAGGCATAAAATCCGCATCCCTCGGCTATGCCTTGAGAAGCAGCAGAGCGCGGATTCAACTACCTGAACATCTCTGGCGCCCCCCAAACGTTCTTCCAAGTCTTCCAACTATTCTTCCGCCGCCTTCTCCACATAATTGGGATCCAGAACCCTGGGACTTTGCTATAGATGCAGAAGCTACGTTCCTGGTCGAGGCGTATGGGAAGCTTGATTGTAGGCTGGGTGTGTAAGAGTGTTTTGAGGGGTTCATGATGCAGGGTATGCGGTTTGGGCGCTGATGAGCGGGGGTATGGAGAGCGTGAGGGGCTACTTTTCGGGGACTGGGACTCAGCGTTCGGTGGAGAGATTTCTGTGTTGGTTGTGATAGTTTGGGTGTGTGGGCAAGCCGGAGTCTGGGCTTTATAGGAAGTTGTTGGAGGTCATTATGGAAAGAGATGGGAGGGGCATGCATGTTTTCCTGCTTCGCATATGTGGTATGCTTCGGCTGCTGAGAGAAATTGATTAGTAAAAAAAATTTTCATGAGAAAATGAGGGTAATGCTGCCTGGGGGGTAGGTTCAGAAGTGCTTGGTGTTTGGTTTTAGAGAAAGAGCTGTGTTTTTCAAAGCTTTCGGGCTTCTGTGCCCACTTTGCAGTCGCTGGCACGGATTATAACTGCGCTTTATCATGTCACTTACTCATCACGCCAGAAGTCATAAGCCGTACGAAGTCACTGGTCAGCGAGCTATTCCCTATCAATTCGCGAAGATCTTATAAGTAAGGTGTCACGCATCTTGGTGCTCTCCGCTTCAGTCCCACTGTAAATAGATAAGCATACCTCTGCTCTGCACTCAACGCGAATACCTGGCCATACATTGCTCACGCTCGTCTTCACTAAAAGCATGCGACAACGTCTGATCTAAACACGGAAAATTAGCAAACCACTCAGATTACTACATCTGCGAGTGTCTCCCTCATACCCAGTACGTGAGCATCCAGTGCGGAAGTCACTTGAGATGTAAGAACAAGAAAGACATGAGACGTATATGATGAACCGTATATTGGCACTCGCCTGTATGGGCTGCTGGAAGGGAGTGGTATGAGTGTTGTTCAACTAGTTCTCTCTCGTGTAGAGTCACTTGCTTATACTCCGTACGCAAGTCCGAATATATGTTTATTGAAATAAAACATTGGCAGGACGGGAAGAGCTTTTGCTGTTGTGAATACTGCAAGGATCTGGGAGCACATGCTCAATTGTCACTCTGTGGTTCCGTTCTTCTGGGTAATTAGAACACTTATTGTACGCCCCCTTGGAAGCTTGCAGAATAAGACAGCTAAGAGGAAGATGTCCCAAGCGTGAGCTCAATCATCCCTTTCGATGACTACTCCTTCTTCTGGAGGAGTCAAATGACTCAAGGAATGCGGAATGGAAGATTTGAAGGGAGCATGTGAGAAAGACAAAGCCTAGGTATTATTGCCATCGCTGCCGGTTTCCGCGATGCTGGTCAGTTTATCAGGAAACCCGATTCCTACCCTATCAATTAGTCTGGTATATATTCTCATATACTAGGATTTTGTTGCATCTAGGAAGAGAGAAAGAACCCGCGCTATGTTAAAGAACCCCCGAAAGGGCCAGTCCGTTTCCCATTGTTCATATCAGCCCTGGACGCTTCAGCTATCCGACCGAACCGTCGAATCGGGAGGTGACCTGAAAATCTCCGCTTTCAAGTGCAGGCCTTTACCGACTCCACAGTTGTGAATGATAAGCCTTTGCCAGCAGTGTTGTGGGGATGGTGGTCCATGTTTTGTTCCGCGAGTACCACGGTGTGTGGTAGCGAACATTACCGACTTTTCCACTTTTGGTAGGAAGAGTATATACTAAGGGAGAGAAAACGGCGACGCACTCAGGGGTAGTGATAGTTTAGGCGAAGTGCATATTTGACGCAAGACGAAGTCAACCTTGAAGAAACTTCCGGAAATAGAAATGCAAGCGTTATTCCAGGATATGGAAACGCCTTATGCCAACCCCACATAGCCAAGCAACCAGTACTAGCACGGAGTAGTAAGTCAAGTTTTCCCGGCATATTGGTTCAAATTTTCCTCCACAATCTGAGGTGCATCATCTTTCCTTTGTAATGAACTTATGGCGTGAGTTTTCTGCGTCTTCTCTTCCAAGTTCCAACTCCGGAATATCCGTCAAGTCCCTCACCAATGCACCATCAACCAAGAGTATGATTCCCCTTCGTAGGTCTAAGAAATGGGTCCACTTCTTTCTTTTCCCTTCCCCACTGATCATCACACACTCCCCCTTCTCCTTATCTTTGAACACCCCGCTCGGTATGCAGTGATACAAATACATTATCGCAAGGGGTACGAAGTATATCCCACTCAACACGTGTCCATGTAGTACTCCGCAATATTAAATTTGGCTCTCCAGTTCCAACAGGCCAAACAAAGTCCCCGCAGGGGGCAGGGGGTTCTTTAAATACGAATACGAAGTAGGAGCCTCCATCATCAACCGCCTTGGCATTGTGATCAGTGCGTGAGGTTTTGGCTTGGGACGATCTACTGTAGATAGGCTTCTGTGCCGTTCTCGAAAATAGTTAGATATCGGAAGCTACTGTAAGTAGTATGGAGGAAATTATTACATTAACGATTTGGCCTGTGACTGGGAAGATGAAGGTTGATACTTGTATAAGGGTGTCGGCAGATCTGATATCCACTTGGGTTATCTATACCGTTTTGGGGTACACCGGTACTGGTATCTAGAGGGAGAGGTTGGAACACTTCGAGGTCATGTGGACGAGGACGTTGACATGGGAGCCAGCTGCAGAATTCAATACCCCACGTTGTGCTAAATATAGCTATTGTCTTTTTCGTAGTGGATATTACTGTAATGAACTGTAAAATTCAAGGGAGGTGACGTCTTCTTGCCGCAGCAGTAGATTCTCCAGTAATTAGATGATAATAGAGTCAAATAGACGAATCGTAAAATCTTGGTAGCACTCAATGGATCGGATTAACACTCGTAAGGCTGATGAAGATGTATGGTATATGAAACTTGAAACAAAATCGCTTCATTTTATTCTAAAGCGCAATTGCTGGTTGCTATACTTGCGGCTTAAAGTCACTTCATGATGTCAAGTGAGGCCGGAAATAAGCTGAGGTCGGTTGCAGTCAGAATCTGAGGCTGGTGATCTGCTAAGTAAAGTTACTGTAGTAAACCCCACGCATGCAGGGGTAATACTAGGGGTGGAATTGTTCATGGAACCCCTGACATTTTAGCCGACGAAGTTTCGTTGCCTCTCCTCCGCCTCGGATTACTATTTTTACGCAATACAGGGTGTTTGTCACCTGATCTGCATTCCAAGGATTAATAACATAGCTAAAGCAAGGTCTTGATTGGCTTGGATATGATCAATTATGCCTTATGTAGGGATCAAACTACCAAAAAGAGTTTATGTAGTACTAGAATACAACGTCTCCAAGAGCGGAAGCTTATATAAGCCTGGTAAAGGCCTATGATCCATAAGATGCAGATTTGGGACAATACCCTGTATGATATTAGTCTGTGACTGTCTTTCCCTATAATGTGACGACGTATTATTGAGTAAGTTGTTATAGTGCTCAGAATAGTCTTCTCGTTCTATTAATAGTGATTCCAAGCCTAAGGCGCAAGAGTCAACATCATCTAGTTTCGGCTCAATCACCCCACCACCCCTCCTTTCCTAGAATCTTAAAACTTCATCCTACGCAATGCGTAGAGTAAGTAAGGCCAGCCTCAGCTGTAGAGAGCTGGCCTATCGGGGACATATATTTATCGTCGAAGATGTCTCCGATAATTTGAGCTGTGATTACGGAGTACACGTATTTAATTTGCCGTTCCTGGTCATGCTTACATGCATGTACTAGTCCGTACCCCACACGTTATCTGCATCAGCACCCTTGCCAACCTTATAATATAAAGATACCCTGTTATCAAACTTTAAAGGAAAAGGGTGAGCTAAAAGGATAACAGCCTTGGACCAAAATTTTCAGACACCCTTTATATATATAACTTGTCTTTTGGTATCTTGCTATCTTCTATACCACGTGCTAGACCTGGAGAACTTTTAGGGACCAAGTATAATCCGAAACAGTAAGTCTTTGCTTTGAAAAGGATATTCCAAATATTATATAGAATATTCCAAGAGATGAGCCATCGCACGTAAAAGCAGTCCTATCCTATTCGCATAGTATATAACGGGTCCAGCCCTCTGCATAGAGCCTTGTCAATTTGCCAAATCTTTTTTGACGCCAGACAGGATACATAAAGCTAACGGGTATGCTGGCTGGCTTTTGACGACCCTGTATTCGGGTTTACTACCGTAGACCCACACCTCAGAGAGTTACTGTACGGAGGTATAACTAGAAGTGTACGGAGTATCTACCCTTACAGGCATTATACCGAAAATAAAGTCAGGCCTCCGTGCATTTAGCGGGGATTTCTCAGATAAGTCTACGAAGCTTTGCTTCGTTTATAGAGTCATCTCGATAAAAGCGTATCATAAGCATAAAACGAAAGAAGTGCAAGATATGTTTCTCGCCGAAATTGGCCATAAGCATATTAGTTATATGCTTATGTCGAAAAGCTTACATCGATTAAGGCTCCGTGAGGAAACAGGGTTGGCACGGCTCCTTGAAATAGAGGATTTCAATACGGATGAATGGTCAATAACTTTAATCGACTACGGAGTAGTGACATGATAGGCTAACCTAAGGAAGTGCTATTCCACGATTCAAGGAATTACACTGGCCGACGTGCGGTTCTGCGGGAAATCCCGTCTCAGGCATGAACTTATAGAAACAATTGTAAATATACCTATTTACTTCTAGTGCTAAAAAAAGCAAATGAGCCCCCTAAGATGCATATGGAGTAAGTGCCGACGTCCCGGAACGAAGTACCGGTACCTCCCCCTCCGGAAGAAGGTTCTCTTATGGCTTGTTATCAAGGGCTATCATGGAACGTTGATACCGGGATGTTCACCAAGAGGCGTTCCACTAAGACTTTCCCAAGACACGCGTATCAGACGCAAATGAGAAAACTTTTGTAGCTATGGGAAAAGGGCCTAACACAATCAATCTACCGAATATTGGAATTTACTGCGTCGTACTACGTATTCCATCTCGACGTCACGATATCGTTATACCGGTACTCGATCTTGAAGTAGGTAATGACTTCGTAGATGTGGTTGTTATTTTTAAATTTCAAAAGGATCGTCGTTCTGTTTCGTGCGCTCGTCCAAACGTAGATCGCCGTTTTATTTTTAAAGTTTTAAGATAGGGTCAAGATCTGGCTTACGCTGGCTTATGGAGGGGGAGACAGGGCTTCAAGCACCTTATCCTAGCAAAACAGCGGCTCCTTCTTACCTAGTATTGCCCTAAGTTATGTATAGTATATACGAAGTAATAAATGTGCCATAAAGCAAATAAAGTAAAGCAAGTATAATATGGTGGAGCAGGTTATTTAATAAACTAGCTTGGAAAAGTTGCGAGAATATTTTAATGTAGAATAATGCTATCATATTTACCACAGCTACCTAGCCAAGTAGTCAAGTCTTGCTAATTAGAGCTATGGGGAATCCTCAGCGACTCCAGTTTGTTCTTCCTTGCGGATTGGCAAGGCTGAGCAAAACAGGCAGGGCTCTTTTGTTTCGAGTTTCGGATATACAGCACAAGCCTTTTAGTTTGTTCGAGACTGGCTCCTTCCTGGCAGTGCCACAGCCGTGCTGTAGTCCTGTGGACCCAAGACACCCTAGCTACTCCGGAGACGTTAAACCAAGTGGATGGGAATACTTTCTATGGAGCTGCGCTTATTAGTCCATCTACTCCGTATGGCTGGGCTGCACTGGCTCACCGGCGCGGTGGCGGTTAAAAACCCCGCAACTTCGGCGACTCCTGTCAAGAGAACCACCTTGCCTCCTGGCTACCGATCAACGCACCGCTTCATACCAATTTAGATCTTATCTAGACCTTGTCCATTGGAATTACGGATCGCTTCCGACCATCGAATCATATGAAGCTTCCCTGAAAACATGGAAGGATCCCACCCTTTTCTCTCCAAGAAACGACAATCATATAAAGACTCTCAGCGCAACCAGTCCCATCTGCAACCACCCACCAGCTTTCCCGACTGAGCATACATAGGTACACAAACTTCAAAGCCAATCCAAGATCAACAGCATGGTAGGTGTCGGCGGTCGCTCTGGAGGTACGTTGATAGCCTTCTGCCTTGCCAAACCCCAATTGACAATATGCCCTGAGTAGGATGCCACACATGCCGCCGGCGACGAGTCAAATGCGACGAGACACACCCAGTATGCGAAAGATGTACCAAAGCCAAAATCGACTGCGAGGGCTATGCGCGCGACCTCAAATTTGTGGACGAGAAAGGGCGCGCCCAAAAGCGCGTGCAGGTAAAACGGCAGGCATACTTGGAAGCTGTTCACGCCGAGGAGGCACAACTCCAAGCCGTACGGAAGACGAAGTCGCGCTCGCCGCCGGCAGATGAGGTCTTGAAAGGAGCAACGCCTGCAATGGGGAAGACCCTCGATATAGGCGTGTTCAAGGACACAGTCCAGATATCGTTCATGCTGGACACTCTATTTGCGGGATGGAGGCTGTTCATGCCATGGGTCATGACGGGATATCGTAACGTTGAGGAATGCACAACCACCCAGACCGTAAAGGCGCTGAGCTGTGTTTTCTTTGGTCGAATGCACAACAATAGGAATATATTCGATTCCGGCATGGTTGCGTACTGCAATGCTCTTCGCCTGTTAGGGTCGGATTTGAAGGACCCTAAAGCTGCGTATGGGATATCGGCCGTCACCAACGTCTTATCGTTGGTTATATTTGAGGTACATCCACCGACATTCACCATCAAGAACCACCGCTAATATAGTGACTGTTAGATGATGGCTTCTAAGGGAGGACCCGGGATAATGCAACACTTGGGTGGAGTTCAAAGACTGATACAAGCTCGCGGACCAGAGCGACATCAGAACCGACCGGATCTGGACGTCTTCGAAAATGCCAGGCTCGGAATGGTACACCAATTCATGGAAAAGAAGAAACGGTGTTTCCTGGAGGAGCAACAATGGATGACAATTCCGTGGCTTAAACATCCCGAAGCCAAGACGTTTGTCTCTTCCATTACTGATCGAAAATGTTACCTTCCAGGCCTTTTGGAAGACATGGAGGCCATGAGGACCGGCTTACGAGCTTCCCAAGCGGATGTCTCAATTTTATGTGAGAAAATCTATACAGAGCTCTACGAGCTCTTCTGCTGGCGAGCTGCCTGGGAAGCAGCATTTCCAAATTGCTGTTGGGCTGTCCCAGTGAACGACCTAGATAAGCCCTACAGCACAGCAATTCACTTCTCTTCAATGGCGCGAGCGGTGGAGATTTGCCACTACGATACAGTCCTTCTGATGCTCTATCGAATGGGTTGCATTCTGTTTGGTCCTGATTTCGATACAACTACTATTGCTCTGCGCATTCCCATAATTAGAACAAATCCCGTCCTTCTCCTTCCAACTGATCCCAAATCTGTCCGTGAGTTGGGAGTGGAAATTCTTCGCCAGATGCCATACTTTTTCAAGGACATCAGCCAACATGGGGCATACTTCCAAGCATTGTTCCCGCTACGATCAACGTTTGAGGTTTTTACGCCAGGCACAATAGAGTGGGATTATTGCCAGAAAACGTTCAATGAACTTGCAGACAATAGTGGCTTTGAGGTGGCCCGAAAAATGATGCCCAATGGCTTGACTGGGAGAATGTTGCAAGACGAAGGGATGTATACTTGCATGTTTTGATCTGCTTGGAGAGCAATCAGTATTTCCAGGCAACCCTTGCGGCGGGCGACTACCATGGAAGGTCTATGACCTTGGCATACTCATCTGGAAAGCCAAAATTTGTGCATCGTTACGATCTACCGCCAAGTCACAGCAGCATATCTTTTACGAAATACACGAAGCCACGATATATGCCCTCACAAAGAGGACGGCGCTCCTGGAGACTTAAACAGCCCTTGATCTTCAGGCAAGTATGAAACAGTTACCTGTAAATACTTCCATTGAAAATGTATTGCGGGATGAGAACATGAAACGAAGATCTAGACTTTCCAACCTGTTGTATGGTTTTTTTTATGCATTAAAAATATACCCCTTCTAGCATACTATACAAATTACGGCACAAATTACATTCCTCGATATTGCTTTGTTCCCGCATTTGTTCAAACTGTGGGATTCGCTATCCCATATCCTTGTTCATCCATCGAGTTCTCTTCCACACGTCCATGCGATTGGCTCATTTACAAATTCTATAATTACCATCCGATCCCCAGGTTACCCATGCTGAGCTCATTTCCATGATTCAGAAGACCTTAAACAAGCTTCCGACTCTACTCGTGTGATTGGAAACTCTGATGCGATCTTGTAAGAATCTAATCTACGTGATTCATCCATCGTCCTTCCTTGGCACTGCGGCTATCAAGTTCCCGCATCCTTATTTCTACCTTATTCCAGCGCTACGGGGGGTCCCCAAGCCTTAAACTCACGCTACGGGATCCACTTATTAGGGCTGACGGGCTCACATTAAACACGGATCTAAGCTTATACGGGAAATAGTACCGAGCGTCCCTTATGTGTAAAGATGGGATGACTTCTGAAGTTCTTATAAGGTATGACATCATAGGATTTTATTCGAAGCTATCCCTAGTTTACAGGTAATGTTATTATCTCTCTCATTTTCTACTACTCGGAGCGCTTTCCTAAGCTTAAAGTTTTAATAAGGCGTATACGGGCAAGGGCGTTTAATAATAAGAAGCCTAATAATAAACTAGTATATACTATAGCGATTCCTTTTAGTGTTTAAGAGCGCTTTGAATAGCAAGAGGGAGGAAAGGCTATCCGAGTAAAGGGAGCTTACGATCACACGACGAGGTATTTGAAAGAGAGCTTAAATAAATCGGCGCGGACTGCGTATATCCCGTTTTTTCTATTCAGCGAGGCTCTATCGTTTGTCAGGTGTACTAACATGACCTTGGATCTTAAGAAGTAACTAGTAGCTGCGTTAACTGCGGCTCGACTTCTTCCCAGCTTATACAAGAAATCACGGGGCGGTTATAGCGTGGCTTCTGTCTGCCGAGAATCCTATTGAAAGGAGTTTAAATGAATCTTCCACTAGATACTTTATAGTGAGGCTTAGAAGATTAGCAAATATATACAACGCGGGTCCGATGATATCGAAGATATGTATCAATTGATAGAGGAGTGTTATGCTAAATTGTTTTATAGATTACAGAGCAATTAGCTACATATCTCTAAAACAAACTTCGCGAAGAAAAAGACTACCTTGCAAAAGAAAATATAGAGGGATCTATTAATTCGGTCGTTTTTTTCTTAGGACAATGAAGAACAACCCCGAGTTCTTCGATCTGAAGCTTTAGCATAGCCTATATAAACTAGGAACCCAACTAAGTTTATACTGTTTTTGGTGATTAAGTAATTATTTTGCACGGAAGTTATCTTTAGCTAGTAAAGCCGAAATAGGCGCAGGCAAATTGAGCGATTTTGAACAAGTTTTGAGCTATCAAAATGCAAGTCAAGAACTTGATCTCTGAACTCTAAATCAGATCTCCGAGATTAGGACGAAGCTGAGTTTCCACATTTGAGACTAGTGGAGAGCAGTATCAATTATGGTTTAAGAGGGGCGGTTTTTGAAAACTTTATCCATTTTACAGAAATGAGTACGAGAGAATCACCTTAGAGGAAGTACTTGATTGATCTTGAGAAGAAGGGTTCTTCAGAGGCAGAGAGGGATTAAATATACTCTTCTTATATATAGCCTACAGTCATCTGTGGAAGTATGAAGAAATAAAGAGCAGGTTCTAGAGTCTCCTATAACTAACACTTCCTGACTCGGATCTTTGTTTACTTCTTATTTGTCAAGTCTTTCGGCGTCTACAAGACATATCAAGGCCATGAAGTAATATAATGTCACTGGATTGGGCTATGCAGCTGTTAAAAAAATTGGAAGAGGAATCTGTACTTTGGTTGAGGCCATTGACTTAGCCCTAGATATCTCGAAGGCAAGGAAAACGAAATCTAAATTATTCGTCCAAGTTCTCCCTATACGCTACCTACAGGGGAAGCGGCGGAAGGATTCAGACCAAGGAGCAAGGAGCTAGGCTAGTATGGCATGGTAATAGTGAGGAGCTTTCAAGACATATGAGAGGTGACATATCCGCGACTCAGTCAGGCCATTATAACGGATGGACTTCTTACAGACTCATATAGAGTAATATAAAGTAGAAGCTTTATAACTTCATAAATTCATAGAATCCCCGACACTACCCTTGCCGTGCCAGCGCAGACAAGTCTATAATTTCATCCCTAGCCCCTCGTCGATTCATTTCGCAGGATCAAGATATGTTCCATCAACGCGCGTGACCTTCCCTCAAAGATAAGTCCGAACTCAAAAGCACTAGTTTCTCCCCCCTTTCCCAGTTCCGTGATAGCATAAGACGTATCCCTGGCTCCCTCGACCTCCACACTACAAGCACATTCGCCAAACCCAAACACATCACAAATATGCAATATAACAGCAAGAATTCAGCTTTCCGTCTCAATACCATATACCAACCTTAGCACTGCCTCTAGCTTTCAGCTTATATAGCATCCTTGCTGGCAGTTCAGAGCAACACGCCCTGTTGTATGCAACTGCAATAATGATTTCGATAAACCGTTTCCCAACAGTTTTTTTCAAACAAAACCCATCTGTCTCCCCAAATCCACTTGAAGTCTTGAACTAAAGGGCGAAAACCCAAATCCACCGAGAAGGACAAAGTACAATTACAACAGGGATTCACAATACTCACTCACACAGAATATCGAGTCCACTATATCATATCATGTCTATCTATCACCGTACTTATACAGAACCCTTTTAACAGTCTCACCCCCTCCCTTCCTTTTCTGATCTACGAGCAATAAAATCAAAGTACAGCTAATGATAGTCAAGTAACACGCCCACCTTATTTCCGACTTACGAGTAATCCACTCGTCTAAGCTAGCGTATACGTAAACCCGCAATTGATCGATCCAAAACGCCCTAGAAGGAAGCCTACCCTCGACCTACTTGGTAAAACGCGGTTCGGGAAGAAGAGATAATCGGGAAAGGCGCCAATCTGCATTCGAGCTCCATTCATTCATCTGGAAGCAAACATGGAAGAACCAATGTACCTTACGCGTACTTTCTTTCATTTCTAGCCATATTCCAGCAATGAATCACATACAAGCAAACAACGTTGCGTTGATTTAGCTCAGGCTATCATCTATCTCAGCCTTATTCCCACGTCCATACCGCTGAGAATATATCCATCTAGCATTCATTCACGGCGTTTGAAAACTACCGGTGCTCCGTAGTTCCCAGATACCAAATGATCTTCCAAAGTATAAACAAACGAATTCGAACTCGAACTCGAACACGAAAGCCCCCCTCCCCCTCCCCAGCAAAACAAAAACTATCGCAAAAGAAAAAGAAACACGTAACGGCATACATCCGATCCAACGAAGCTACAGTGCTGTACTACAAGCCAAGCCACGCTTCCCCTTCCCAGTCAATATGATCGCCCGATATTGCGTGCGAGTAAGCATGCAATAAACGCAACTTTAATTTCTAGCTGGGAACGAATGAGAAGAGATTCATAGTAAGTAAAGGACGGAACGGAACTTAAAGAAAAAAGAAGGGGATAGGCATGGTAGAATAAAACATCTGTGTTATTGCTCACGCCACGAGAGATCGGGATAGGGAGGCCCCCGGAGGAAAAGTCCGTTGTACCTATACTGTGCTGTATGTATTTTAGGAGGAGGGGGTGGCGAAGGACGGGAAAGGCCCATGGGGTGAGAGAGGGGTTATGTTGTACTGTATTGCATTAGATGGACACACACGTGACTAGAAAAGAATTCCTCTGATAGAAAGTTACTGGCCTAGGCTTGTCGATTGCGCGATATGTAGATCAACGCTTAATAGTGAGAATACTCTACTGGCCATGAGTTGAGTTGAGTGCATGACTCAAATAGAATAAGCTAAGGTTGATGGATGACATGCATAACTTATGCTACTGTACTCATACTCGAGTACCGAAGTACAATGCATGCGTGCATAAGTGCGTGTGTATATAGTAAACGTCCTTGTAGGCTTGCTAAAGTCAAGCAAGAGTTATATGCAGGCAGGGCTTTTTGACTGATGATGGATGCATGATCTATTTGGCTGCTGACTGACTACCCTACCCACCCACCTATGCAAAAGAGGGGTTTTGCATACACAAATATGGAGGGGGAAGGTGGGGCGGGCCGCCGGAGTCGTCTTTTTTGCAGCAGCTAAATTACTGAACAAGATAAGGTAAGAAGGGAGGGGGAGGGGTTAGTTACTAGTAGATTGAATGAGGGGGGAGAGGAGCTTTGTTTAAGCATGTGTAAGGTAGGTAGGTAAGTGGTAAGATAATTTATAGATTAGATATTAAAAATAGATATATAAGTCCCCGTATCCGTATGCGCAATCCGGTCAAAGCCCCACAAGATATTTTTTGTTGGCATGGCAGAAACATGGTATCAATCAATCAATCAATCAAATCAGCCTCGACTCAACACCCCTAAAATGCAAGCAGCACCACCCTCAACTCCAGCCCCCATGCTCCTTTGCCTGCAGCGCCCCCATCCCATGCAAAAGATAACAAGAACGGTTAACCCTAAATTCAAAACGCACTATCAATAAAAGATAAAAATATCCATCAAACGCTAAACAGCGACCGCCTTAACTTTAGTCTGAGAATAATATAATCGACCATAAATCAGAAAACCCCTTTCCCCATATCTTCCGTATATCTTAAGAAACAGCCTCTATTCTTCTCTTTCCTTATTTTGTATTTCAGACAGCCAAGCAGCTAGAAGTAAAAGAACAGAATCTTTGTGTCCAAAGACATACTGTCCTTGTAAAGCGAGATCTCCATACGCATACCGCCCAAGATGCAGATCAGAGTGGTATAATTCTGCGAAGAGGGAAGGAAAAAAAGACTCGTGATGTGTATCAGATGTGAAAAGAAAGAGAAAACCACAATGGTATATGCTACATTACACACTACATTCCATGAAATGCAGCCCGCTCATACAAGACGCCGCCGGGACTCCATTCCATCCGAATACGTTCAGGGCACCCTGGTCCCCCGGACCGTGAGAAGCAAAAACAAAAACACAAGATCAAAATGCTACAGTATGAAGGATATCTAGAACAGGCAAGTATCGACGACAAAAAAGGCAATAGGCGGCGAACAAACTAACTAAAGCAATAAGGTGTGGCGGCGAGACAGTCGCTGAACATGGGAAGTGATGACGGCAAGGACTCCGGACTCGGCTGAAAAGGAGAGCGAGTTTCGAAAAGATGGTGTCGAAAGGGCAGAGAGATGGCCGAGAAGGTCTCGAAGAGGTTGCGGAGGAGAGGCGGCGTCGTCGTGGCAGCGAATAGGGTGGCGAGGACGAGGCACCCGTTGCATCGCGATACGATAGGTCAGGAGGGTGGTACTAGTGCCGTTTGACTTATTCGAAACGAAGTCAACAGAATGTACTAGGGTTTTGAGTGGGTGTCTGATGTTATGCAGGTATGCAGGCCTCGAGATGGTGGAGAAGTAAGTATTTGAGTAGAGCCAGAGTGGGCGATATTGATCAGGCCCGGTAGGACTGCGCATGTGAGGGAATACGAGGATGTGGTGAAGCGTGCAGGGTCAGGCTGCGCTAGTCGTTGCGCATGACCCAATGATCTGCTAGGACACCCTCACCTGGAGAAAACTCCCGCTGCAGCCAATCAATCCGCCTTCCTGACTCACGCATCGGACGTATCTCACGTACGCGGCATCTGGTGACTCTGCTGTTGAGCAGATACACTTCTCGCAATCCTGTTATCGCTGGTCTGCTCCCCAACGTTAACGCTGCGAGAATAGTTCAGTGAGTGGGATCCCGCAGAACTACCGGCGGTAGTCGCGGGGCCGCTGTCAAGATATGCTACCCCTACTGAGGATATGTCCCACGAGCCTCGACCGCTCTGACTGCGTAGCTGTTGCTGGTACTGGTGCTGTTGCTGCTGCGAAGCCTGCATGTGATGCTGCCCCCCTTGCCAGTGCCCGGGCGATTCGTGGGGGTTCTGGGGAAGTGAAACGCGAAGATCAGGAGGGCCGCCCTGGAGGACCATCGACTTCTGACTATGAGGGGAAAGTACTCGCGTGGGCATGTTACCCGCGTATGCCGTTGAAGATGTTGAACCTGTTATCGAGCGGGGCGAAACTGCATGGTGATCACTCGCGTAAGAGAGGCCGGCAGATGAGCCTTCAGTCGCATAACCGGTCGAGCTGACTGGTGTAAGAAGCGCGGGCGCTGGAGGTAATGTTGACGCCGGACTTGCGGACTGGTACCATGTCAGTAGTTGGAAGTACCCCAGACGGGGATAACTTACGTATTTGCCGAATATCTTTTTCAGAGCAGAGGCCAGGTCTTTCCAGTGGAAGACCTTGACATCCTTTTCAATATTGCGAGGCTTGGGGTTTGGAAAGGCCATGATGACTTTGAAAAACTCCTCGGTGTCTGCCTTGCCCTTGGAGACAGTCAACGGCCGGAAGTGCTCCAAGTTTCTCCTTATCCTGTTCTTCTCCTCCACCGTAAATTTGGCCGCAACAAGTCTTTCCAAAAGATATATTGTATCAACACTCGTAACAAAGCAATCTTGCTTTTCTTCCCAATAGATGCAACTGATGCAGACGCTGTCCTGCGGACGGTCGTCTACAGAGATCGGCTGAAACGTTGTGGTGATGGTACTTCCATCTTGTGACCTCCGGAAATGGACTAGTCGTCTTTTCAAGTCCCACTCTTCTTCCGACCAGCTCTGAGCCATAGCATCCAAATCACCGTTGATCTCAAGTTTAGCTTTGTGCGGGTAAAGTGCATATGCATTGAATTGCGGACCAGGGTGGGCCGCATGTGGAGTCGACGCGGGACTTGGCGTTTGCTGCAGTGTTGATGTTCTAATCAACCGTGGGTTTGCAGAAGCTGCTGGTGAAGGTAGAGCAGATAAGGATGGTCGAGTGACACCTCCACTTGAGGGTATACCTGGGCTACGCACCATGTTCGAATTGACTGCTCCGTATGCAGGGCTCCAGCTCCCCACTTGTGGTGATTGCTTCATTGTCGGTGGAGAAGCCGTGGCAGAATTCGAGTAACCATATGCAAGATGCCTTGTTGACGGTTGCGTCTGGTACCCACCTACAGACCGGTTGTATTGTGGTAAAAGATTGCCATACGAAGCACTCGGTTGCAGATACGGGGCATAGGAGGAGCCCCCATCAGCTGCGGAGTATCCATAGGTGCTGAACTCCTCTTTCGGTCGCAAGAGTTGATTTGAAGCCCGTTTGACGGGACTCTTGAGCTCTAAAGACTCTGAAGAGATCTTCCTCTTTCTCGAGAGATCTTGAGGCGTTTCACTTCCGCTTTGTGTCGAACTGGACAGATATGTGAATTTGCCTACAGCGACTTTCGCCATCACATCTCCATCTCCGCTTTCCATAAACAAATCTATTGGCACTTGTGCGCTTCCCCAGTTTGTGGCCGAGAACTGTGGAACCTCCGTTGTGCATGTGTACTGACACACGCCTCCCTGCTGACTGGCTTTCGCCAGCGAAGCCTGGCATTTCCGATGACCAAACATCAAAAAGAATTCCGGCGTACTGCTTGTCATAAGCTCGTACAGAGATGTGATTGAAACATAGATTTTGGTGTCCTCAGTTCCCGAATGGGGAGAGAATGACTTGACCTCTGGAACTGGCGTAGATCCGACGTTGAGATAAGGTCCAGACTGGTCGTCGTAGGGCAGATGGGCGTGGGCGGGATTAGTAGGGTAGGCCATTGGCGTCAACTGTGTCGTACTTTGGAAGCCCGGCGCAGTCGATGCAGGGAGGGACAGGGACTGGGCCTCATACGCTGGGGATGCGTAGGGAAATGGACCTTCAGTATATGTCCGGCCAGTATTGTAGCCTGAAGCGGTCAGTACAGTAGGTGTAATGCGATTTCAGATAGGATTTTTGGATAGAAAAAATCAAGCATTGTCACAAGGTGATCAAATGCGGACATTTACTCACCATGGGGTTGGAGATGTGCTGGTTTCCCGTAGGCAGACATGGACAGGAGGTCCTTGGGAGAATCCACCCTGGCCACAAGGGCTCCCTCGTACCCTTCTTCGTGGAAGGCTGCAGTCTCAGGCGAAGCGTACGACTCGTCCAAGATTATAGGTCTATGAGACGAGAGAGGCTCAGGCTACAAGAATGAGTCAGTAAGGCATCTAGGTAGAGAAGCGAAAGAGGCGAAAGAACGACAGATTGTAGGCAGCAATGCAAAGATTCCTACTTACGTCGAACAACCTGTACGTAGTAGAGTATGCCAGCTTGACGGTTGGAAGAGGGATAGATAGTGATTCTTAGAAAACGAACGACAGCAGTAGATGCTCAAGCAGATCTCAAATCGTGCAAGTGCCAGCGGTTGAAATCGAGTGATGGAGTAGCAAATCCGACGTTTCTGGGCCATGAAAGGTTGGCAGGTAGCGTAAAATGTGTAGAACTCGGAGATCAAGAAGCTGCTATGCCCAAGGTATATGTGCAAAAGATGACGTTAGGTGGGGAGAAGGCGATCGAAAGCACCAGGACGCGTGGTGTGTGAGTTCGAAACGGCTTTCAGCCAAAGTCCAAGTAGTAGTAAAGTAGCTGCCGATGTTATCGCTGCCGATATCGATGTTGATGTCAATGTCAATGTCAATATCAATAGTACTTTCTCTTCCCCTCGATGATACCGGTGAAGTTCTCCAAGGTTTCGATGGCCGAGCAGCTAACGAGCGATGCCGAGAACTTAAAGCGAGAGATGGAGTAGATGGCGTTAGTCGAAGAGCTTGGATCCCCAACTAGCGATTAACGTTAATGTTGTTGATTAAAGTTGTCGCTGGCTGCCGCCTTCTAATGCGGAGCGACGTCGGGAAGCTGAAACTAGAGAATAAAGTATTCCCAGCGGACGGATCTTCTAAGTTATCAAAGTAAGTCAGTCGGGGCGTGTGAGATGTGTATGGATGTGTAGGTGTAGGTGTGTGCGCGGAGTGCTGATGAAATAAATCAAAGCAGACAGGCAATATTGGATCGACGAGGACGCGCCGAATTGCCCGCGCGCCACCAGGACTGAGATAATGCACGTACAATACTGGATGCAGACAAAGATTTGAAGTTTTTGACGTTCGCCAGATAGACCGGGTCCCCAGAGGTTATGCAGCCACCCGTTGAAGATGAACCTGTTCGCATGGGATCTTAGAGTCAGTTCAAGTCATTACGGGCATACTCGTGTATGTTCAGGTTCATGTTCGCAAGGGCCGATGACTTTGAAAGAGAGCTGCTGGGGGCCGGTTGGGGGGTGTGTAGAGGCAGGCAGGCATATGTACACATGCCTTCATAGTGTTGAAGGTTGGAGCAAGTGCTCGCACAGTGACAGATGACTTTATGTACAGGGATGCAAGGGATGAATGGCAATGAGAGAGGGCAAAGTGCACGTACTGCTAGTAGATCAGGTGGGGTCCAGTTCCAATGTGGTATGGCCTACTTCCGGCTCCAGTAGTAGTGCTAGAATGCCAAGTAGCGCTGGGCCAGGCCGCCGACAGGGAAGGGGAGCCGGAGCAGCAACAGCAGATAGTAGCCGCTGGAGGGTTGCAAGAGTCGAGTTGTTGAGTTGAGCACTTCGACTCAAGTCTCGCGCCCGCGTAGAGGGCGGGCGGCTGATAGATCTGAATATGGTCACACCAAGCGAGTGGGCGAGGCTCGCCGCGTCTCTGGAAGGTTGGGGGCAGTGCCAATATCTTCCAAGAACTTGCTGTCAACGCCTTACAGAAATCCCAATGACTCTATCTGAATTGATTACGATTGCTATACCATCAAGCTCAGGTTGGATATGGATATATGTCTGACTAGTCTAGTCTAAACAAAAGGTCGAGGGCAGTCGATTAGCATTCGAGTTGCCTCACTTGTTGATTCCCTTTCTGATATTTTCGTATTTATCCCCGTATCGAGCTGAGGTGAAGAGGGGCAGGTCAAAGGGGGGCAGTGAGGCAGTCGTAAGCCTTGACTCGAGAATGCGAGGTTGTCGTGGCGGAAGTTTAATAGGACGATTCAGTTAGAGTAACGAGAGAATATCAGTGATTAATCTCATTCGAGGTATCATAGAGATGTTCCTTCTTCCGTTTAGCAACACCTTCTAGAACGCGCCTCTTTTTATTTCTTTTTGACGGCAACCTTGGAAGCGGGTGAGGAAGGGGGTGAGAGCTGGTATATGGAGGTGCTATCCCTTTCTTGCCAAGAAGTACCGTAAAGTCGAATGAAGCATCGAATTTACAAGTCAAGTATGTATGTTTGTGTATGTTTGTGTATGATGGTTTTTCGAGTCCGATACTCGGCGACCTAGAGCTAGGCCAAGCAGGCCCAAGGAGGAATTGCAGGGCAGTCGATCGCACAGTGACTGGGTGGCTGTGGCTGTCTTCTGGTGTGTACTGGTGTGGTGTGTGGTGATGGTCGTCCTCGAGAATGCAAAGCCACAACGATGCTTGTTGAGGATAGGCTATCGAGTCCCGTGGCCGGTGTCTGTCTGGCAAGGCATGGCAGCAGAAGAGAAGAAGCTGTCAGTCCGTAAGGTAAGGTAAGGTAGGAGGTAGTTTGAAAGCTCCTAACTTGTTTGAGCCAACGGGAATTGTCCTGGCACTGGACCAAAAGGGGTGGTCTTTTGGAGCACTTCCGTGGCCGAACAGACAGACTTCTCTCATCCAAAGTTCTTCCAGGGTACAAGAAGATGTTACAGTACAAGGCTTTGGGGAAAACAGGGTCATCATGTCCACATTGTTCAGGGGTGATGGGAAGGAAAGGGAAGGGAGGGAAGGCAAGGGAAGGCAGGGGCATGGGCATGGGCATGAGCATGGGCATGGGGGGCGGCATGGGGTGGGAGGGAGAGAAAGGGATCGTAGCTTTTTGTGGCTCATGGATGTGGATGATGCACGCCCAAGCTATCGAAACAGGCATCGCGCGCTAATGGGAGTCGCTGGAAATAGCCTACCGGCTTGCACCACGCCCAACATCGCTAGAGCTCCCCAATGAAGCTCCCCAATAGGAATAAGGACAGCAGTCCAACGGGCTCCATGCTTCCCCACCGGCCTGCAAGCTTTGCTTATACGAAGTAGTATAGTCTCAGGCCTTTACGGAGGTAGCAAATATTACTTATTTACAGAGATATGGCTAAGGTAGAAGTAAGTGCCTTGGTACTCACCAAGTATCGTTTATTATTGAGATTGCATGCAGATGCGGGCAGCAGAAACATGCTCCAGAAGTCACACTTCTTCGTTCCAAATCATGCACGCAGCACAAATCGATGCGATGCCTCTACCCTTTCATCCAGGCTCTCGGAGCCCATACCATGCCCCTGTTACCTCAACGTCACCCTGGCACAGTGTCACCCTTTCTGGCGCCGGCAAAGTGAGACGATCGCCCCGGCACTTGAGTCCCACACGGCCAGACGAAGCCAACGGGCATGGATGGCGGATGTAATATCGAGATTCTGCACTCAATCAATCTACCACATCTACCACATCTACTTACCACATCCCAACCAAACCTTGGAGTGCAGTACAGTGCAGTGAGTGCTCTAGCCAGGTCGTCGCGGCTGCTCCCATCCCGCTCCCAGCTTTCCATTATGGCGGCTGCGGGGAATGGACGGCAGGCAGGGGGGCAGGCTCAATCATACCTTACTCCGTACTGTACAATACTTTACATTCTTTCTTCCACTAGGGCAGGCAGGCTTTCTTCAGGGCCTGAAGCGGCACCCTGTACGGTCGGCGGAACCGCGAAAAACGCCAATATCTCCAATAATGGCCTTCTGGGCTGCTGATCGCATCAACTAGAGCAGTCAGAAGCGTCCGGAAGAAGTAGCGGGTAGAGCAGCTGTCCACCAATATTCAAATATATCTGACGCCTTTTGATAGTGGTTGCGATGCTGCGAGAGGTGGTGCAGCACGACGAATCACGACAGCAGAGGTGCAGGGAAAGATCGACGCCTGGATGCCCTCGCGGGTGTGTCAGGTCATGTTCAGATTACTGGCCACATGCAAAGACCAGGGGCCCTTGTACCGCTGAGGCGCCACAATGACAGGGCCCTTCGGCGAGTCTCCCGAGAGCCTAGGGACAGTACGGCGTAGAGCTGTCGCTCTACTTACTATCCGGACGAGGTACTGCTGTACACGAAAATCCCACCTTTCTCTCTCTCTCATCGCTGCAACGTGTAGTACCTGTACCTCCGTACCACAGCTCTCAGAGAAGAGAACCTACTCATGTTTCCAGAAGCGTTGCTCACCGCTGCCGTACACTTCTTTGGAGGTTGCATTCTTCATCTTGCATCGCATCGCATTATCCCGTTAGGGCGCATCCGGGCGTGTCACCGGGACGAAGGGGTCACCGCCGCTACAGACTTCGTAATGAACTTGCCGCTCATTGGCAGCACACCCACTCATCGTGGGGATGCTGTCGTCATGTGAGCTACGTATAGCCACTCGGAGAGGCGTAATACGATCATGCGAAAGCTGAGCCAGAGGCGAAAGATAAAGAATACGGTGTTTTACTTCTACCGAAGTAGCAGAGGTCCAGCTTTACCTTGTTTTGCTCAAGAATATTCGCGTTTCTTGTGGCTGAGGTCTCTGGAATTTTACCCCAGTCTCATCGTCAAAACCCTGCAATTGTTCAGCTGAACTGCATGGTACCCAAAGCCGTAGGCGGCCTGGAAGTTGAGGGTTTAAGCCACTGGCCGCAGATCGATGCAGGCACGAACAGGGGACTGATGTGGCTGAGATTGCCTTTTCTCTAATTTTACAGCATTTATTTTCTTTTTTTTATCTCTTTCTCCTGGCAAACGTTCAACTTGCCTTTTTCTCATCTTGAAATTTAATTCCCCGCGTTTGTACGCTGTATCTCCGTACGGAGGGTACCTTGGCCACTAACAGAGGAGGACAAGTACAAACAACCTTGAAACCTTAACTGAAGCGAGCTGCCCAGGTACGGGACGGGTACTACTCTGTCTTACATATATTTGGTATGCAGAAGCCTGTCTACCGACTGAGTTTCCATCATATGGCTATAGTAAACTTGAAGGCGATAATCTCGATGGCAGAGTATAATTGCTAAAATCCTTCAACAAGTCTCCAACGTTTCGTCACATATTTATTGCGGTTTTCTGTTGAGGCTGGGCAAGCTGTGTATCACGGCGTCACCAGAACGTTACACAAATGCAAGGTCCCATTTTTTTACCAACAATTTTCTCGAATCCGAGTACTGAGATCAGGTGAGGGAGCACAAAGCAGCGGATCAAAGTTACGATCGTCCAGTCTCTGTTGATCTCAAGTTAGTAACGGGTCGCCTCACCGGCCGTAACACAACTTCATAATAACGTTCGCAGCATGGCAAAGACGATAATAGTGGCTTGCATTTTATGGCGGTGAGGATCAAGTAGAATCTGATCTCAGAGATTGCGCTAGTAGCATCTGTATCTTCTGAGATCGGACTGACAAGTCATTTTGTATGCCAAAGTATCTTTCGAAGCGCCTCGATCGATGGGCAATGTCCGTGGCAACCCTAACTACTCACATTGTCACAAAGCAGGCTTCTTGCAGATACTCTGACGCCCGATGGCGGAGTATTCGGTAGATTCCGAATCTGGGCTTCCGCCACCTATTCCACCAGTGCAGAACGCCAGGGGGGTAAAATGACCTCTTTCCAAATATGTCCAAATATCAGATGTCAGGAGTCTGGCCTTTCATAATATATTCAATTCTTGTCAGATTTACAACTGATGTCTCTGTTCCTGTATCTCATCTCAACCAAGACGGCGGGATACCAATCATCTCCTGTTCCTGCCTCAAGCCGTTTCGGTACCTGAATCTTGGTCTCCCCACATGCAAGACATCTCGAACACTCTCTACACGCGGAGCTGTCGCCGAAAGGCTTCTTACATTTCAGCATGCGAACTTCCTGGCCTGCGTTGAAAACAACGAACTGTTGGCCTGTGCAAACACTCGTCCACGTGGAAGTCCATGCAGCAGCCCAGAATGAAGAATATTTGCAAATAACCAAGCACCTCAGTATTTCTGGGGAAGTAAGGCTTGTTCACAAATGACGATAGCCACTGCAGTATCCCAACCTCGGATGGCTTGGAAATGCTTTTTCTATGTCCTGAAAGTGCGGGGCTTTCGGTGGGGCCTGCATGCGAGATACTTGCAAAGTATCTAGGGATCTAAATGTGAGCAATATTGATCCACTTGTGCGGAATTAAGATCTCACTGCATTTTGACGGTGGCTTTTGACCGTGGAGCTGGGATGTGCTATTTACGAGCCGAGCCGTGTTTCGGATATAGCCAAGCTGAAGGTCATTTTCATTGTTTCCCTTGGTCTTTTATAATATGCTGAAATGAATCAGGGGAGGCTCTGGATCCATATCTTTCAGATCGAGAGACATTCCGTTTTGGATGTTTTCGTGGCGTATCTTCCTTTGACGAGATCGCCGTACCTGCATCTCTTACTACTTTTGGGTCTGGGCCAGCCATGTCGAAACTCAGAAAGTATTCAGTCAATGAAGCTTCAGCCTTGTGAATTCCCTTTTCCACAGACTACTTTTTTACTTTAGACTATGGGGAACGATATACCACACCCAAGGCTTCTCCTTTGAGTACCTTTTCCTCAACGACGCTCGCCGGAGGTCAAGAAGTGCCTATTGATCTCCGTCTTTTCCTGAAACACATCTCTTGCTGCTTCTGAAATTGCTTTGTCGTTGAGTTTCCTCATAGATGCAAGATCAATGCACTGTAACGCTAGTGCTGTGCCTCGCAGATACTCCTTACAGAGCCACATTAGCCTTGAAAATAGCCGAATACTCCCCCCTTTTCATTGGTTCATGTACTTATGATAGACACTGTCACATTACTTGCACCCCGCTGTCAAAACTTGAAACGTCTTTTTCCTGCAGGAAAACACCGGTAGAGTTTCAGCTCATCGGTATTCAATGAATTGCTTCAGGATTAGGGAAACAATCTTAATTCGTGAAAACGAGGAGATTTTTGATCTGCATACCTAGCAACTCCTGTCTCCTTCTTTCTTCTGCCAGCAAGCATGTTGTATCAAACGCACAACCTACAACTAGATATCAAACGCAACGATGACGATCAACATGTCCGTTCTTGAAAAAAGTCGCCTCGCCCGTACGCAGCGAGCAGCAAGAACCTCTCAAAGTAGTCATTATTCCCATATACACCTCTGAGACCTCCTCCAATTCCCAATCCCGCCGCCATCGTCCTAAAGCCATTTTCTCCAAGTCCTGGAGCAGAAGACCGCGTATACTTCGTTGTCCACGCCACGCGCCTAACACTCCCACTAAAAATGCGGAAGATGCTTGTTAATCTTGCCAGCCAGGCAATACGACGCTCGTTTTATCTCGGGTGCACTTTACGGCTTTCAATCTTTTCTTGGTTGCAGGAAATACATTCGCTTCTAAGGGCTGTGTCATGTTTCTTCAATTCACTCAAGGCTTTCAAACGCTGCCACGGTGCAACATGCTTGATGAAGTTGCAGAAGTACTTGATAAAGGAAGGTTCCTTGTGCGTGGTCATCGTTTCAAATTCTACGGGTTGCTGATCTGAATGCCCAGGCCACTGTCTTTGCAAAATACCTACTCGAAAGTGTTTCTTGGCTTTTTCGTGATCTTTGTCTGTATTTCATCTTAGCTGAGTACTACAAATGGACTTTCAGAGGCTTGTCACGCTCAGGAGTAGGCTCATCGTATCTCCTTTGGTTTTCTCAGTTGTAACTTGCATTTTAAGGAACTGGTGGAGAGGATGTGAGAAGTGAAATTCTATTGATATCACATGATTCCTCGGTTATAAAGGGGGAGGGGGTGAAAATGACTAGTGCCAAGTTTTACAAACTCAAGAATCGTAACCTATTTGTATTGGTCATATACTCGTATCTGCTTATCAGTGAGCGTACTGCCTTAAGTCGTGCCGCAGAACAGTCTGTCTGGTCTTAGAAAACTCTCGTTCGTCGAAAAGCGAGCCAAATAGCACGGAGGTTTTGATTCGATACGATGTTACTGTATATCACTATAAAACACATCTGGATTCGAAAATATACCAGCTGCAATATCATCAGAAAAGCCCCCTTATCAAGCTCGTTAACGTGAACGTCCCCAGGCCCTCGGAATACAAATCAGTCACGTATGCGACTTCGACATCCATCAAGCTCAAGCATCTTCCACAACTCCAGAATCCAGATGGCCTCTTTCGGCCTCCACTCACTCCCCCATTTCCGCATAAACCACAACCTCATCCGTCTCCCAAGTTCTCACAGCTCCCTCTTGCGCAGGCACAAACCAAACCCCTCCATTCCCCCCTCCATCTCCACCTCCACACATCACATCCTCCCTACCTCCCTGGTATCTCACGCGCGCACTCCAAGCCTCCGCTGATCAGCACATTGCATCAGCTACTGTTACGTTCCTCCCCCGTTCCTCTATCACGATTCACGACACACAGACGTCCGTCCGAATTTCACTTACGTTTCTTCGCCGTCGTGAAAGAAAGCTAGTTTTCTTATATGTTGATACATATCTTGGGTCTGTGCCGGAGAACACTTCTTCTCCGGGTGGTGAATGCGTCGTAAGCGGATTCTGGAGCTGCGTGGGAGGAAGGGGTTTGGGAAGATGGAATGAGGCGGATTATGCCTTTTGGTTTGGCTGTAGCTTTGGCTTCGGCTTTGGCTTTGGGAGTGGTAGTGAGTTTGACGTGGACATTAGGGATGGGCAGTCGAGCTATAGGACCCAGTGACTGAGCGTGCATCGTCGGTATTGGCGTGGTGTTCAAGCGGGACGGCCTTTTGTTCACCGACGAAGACTTTTTCTCGGACGTTGGCGCGGCGAGGAATGTTTGAGGGGTTGAGGATCATGGTTATTGCGAGGCTGGGATAGAGCGGTTGAAATCGTGAAGGAATGGGCGGGGTGGGAAGTCGGCCATTGTGGCACCAGTAGATGGGACGAAGGTGATTTTAAGTATACCTAGGGGTGAGCTTTTTATAACTACTATCAAGTAGTTTATAATTTTCTGTGGAACGGAGAAAGTGTAGAATATTTATTAAGCCGTGAGTACGGTATACGCATGTTCAGGATGAGCCACAGGATAATCTCCAATTCTGCCCTCCAGTATTAGCTGTGGCATGATATCCAACTTTAGAGGGCCGGCTGCTGTTTTGTCTTCTTCCAAGAATGTAGGGTATATACCTCCTCATTCAAGATATAGTGAGAGCATTTCATCGCCTGCTCTCAATTAGCGAGTCTCCCCCCTTTTTTCTCGAGAGGAGCCCCTAAGTAGACTGTTATAAGCGCTCACCTGGATTTTTCAGTAACTGTTCTTCTGGGAGTGAGTTTTGACTTGCACTGTCTGTTTCAGAGCTTGCCAGCTTGCTAAAATGGTAACATGCTCTAGGTAAAAATATTGTGCTGAATATTCACGTGATCACTGAACACTGTAACTGTATACTAAAGTCTACGAGCACCTAAAAGTCTGCCCCGTGACATTTGTAAAAAGTTCGATAGGAACGTTTCTATAGGAACGTATTGATAGGGTTCAGGCTATCCTCAATCATAAGCCCACTCTCAACTACCTACTTAGCTTGATTCACGTGACTACTCGTTACTCAGAAGTGGGATAACGGCGTACCCTCCTGATGCTCCAGCATTTCTATTTCTCCTTACCTTCATCTCATACCTTACTTGAAGCAATCAGCAAATCTCTTGTCATAACCTCACAAGATGGGTTCACTCACCCCATCCCCCTCCAAAATGCTCCAGATATCCACCTCCGGCACGCCCTCCCAAATCGGCTTTTCCCACGGCACTCTCGCCTGCACACACATCACCCGCTCCCTCGCATTCTACACGCACCTTTTCCTCCAGAAATGCACCATGGACTGGCCGGCCGTAAAAGGCTTCGCCATGCAATATCATCCCTTTCTCTCTGCCAATTTCCCACAATATGTCGAGGAGATGGAGGGGATAGCCAAAGGAGCCGGGAAGGAATATGCGGATATCCTGGCGCTGAATGTGAGGACTGAGATTGCGTTTGGGGCTTTCACTGATGGGTGTACTGCTATTTCTTGGAAATCCTCGGATAAGTCTTATTTGGGGCAGAATTGGGATTGGGATACTGAGTGAGTAGACTCCACTTCCCATCTTTGCTTCCGTGGTCAAGAAAAGTTCGGGGGTGCTGATGAGGATGGTATTTATAGGCAATCGGAGAATTTGATTTGTTTAAAGATTGTCAAAGGAGATGGTCTGAAGATTCAGATGATTACTGAGGCGGGGATAATTGGGAAGATAGGTATGAATAGTCATGGTGTGGGGTGTACCCTAAACGCCATTACAGCGAAAGGAGTTTCTTTCTCCAAACTGCCCTGTCATCTTGCCCTCCGCTCTGTCCTGGACTCTTCGTCCCGGGCCGAGGCTATAGCTACTTTTGAGAAATGGGGCGTGGCGAGCTCTTGCCATATCCTGGTAGCTGATGCAACGGGCGGCACGGGACTGGAGTGTAGCAGTGAAGATATTGTGCGGTTAGAGATGGATGAGACGGGTGTGGTAGCGCATACTAATCATTATGTTTTGCCACACAAGAAAGGAGTGGTGGAAAAGGTGTGGTTGGCTGATACGGACTTCAGGTTGCGGAGAGCTGGAGAGTCAATGGAAGGGAAGCAGCCGAGTGAGGAGGTGCTGTGGGAGATATTCAGGGATGAAGTTGAGGGGAATGGAGCGAGTATTTGTAGGAAACAGAAAGAAGTGGCTGGACCGAATGCTCTTGCTACGCTATTTGGCATTGTGATGGATTTGGGGGAGAAAAAGACAGAAGTGCTGGTGGGACGGCCAGTTGATCCTCTTGAGAAATTGGTGTTCGACTTGTAGGTATAAAACTAGAATCGAGTATGATGAAATTACTTCGCCATAGCGATAATGATTTGTAGAAGCAATGCTTCGTAAATTCTTGATTCATGAGATCATAACGCTTATTATGCTCTGCAACTGAGTAAATACACGACCATCCCTTTGACTCCAACGCTATGCTCGAAAATGCCACCTTATATTCAAGCGGTTGCTGTAATATCCCCAACTAAGTCAAGGAAATCATAGAACATTAAACCTCAATGAGATCAGGAATTGCTGGACCAACTCCTCTGAGCAGCACTATCCTGTTGCCACTGACGAGAGAATCCCCAGCCTTTTCGTTAAATTCCAACAGCCTCCCACCTTCAACATGAAAGACTCTTAGCTTCGACTTCTCATCCAATCCTTGATTGTTGATATTCTCCACTTGTAGTGCTTTCGCAGCGGCATCCAAAATCCGTCCAATAACCCAATCTTTCGAATAGTAGAACTCGCCACTAGGGAACTTCGAAGTAGTTGTGGCTGCCTCCGCGTCTACGTATATATAGACTCGTTTCTCGGGAGCGAGTTTGGCATCGCCTTTCGCCGACTTCTTTAAATTGTTGACAGCCACCATCCTTGCCGCAGCAGATGTTGGTTTGGGCTTCGGCAGCACTCGTTCTGACATGCTAGCCTTTTGAGAAGCCCCCCAAGCCTTCAGCTTCCCAAACGCTGCTTTCGCTTTATCCGGCTGTGTTGAAAATCTGCCGACACGAGCTCCAATAGGGATGAGGTTCTTGCAGTCGTGATCTTCTTTCAGGCGATGTTTCAAGCAGTAGTCTCTGTTGCATGTTGAACAGTGCACCGAGGTAGAAAGACTTGTGCCGATAATTGTCTTGCATACAGGATCAGCGCAGGGCTTTTCGACTTCGGCCATAGATTTGCCTGCGCCGAGAGAAGGTGTTGACAGATTCGCGCGCCGTCTCCTTGCAGCCCATTCTCCAGCTTTGGAACATTTGTGGCCGGATTCGGATCGGTGGTCGAGGCAGAATGTTCCTCGGCATGATTCGCATCGAAAGGGCAGGAAGTCGAGTTGGTTGCAGTATGTATATTGGCAGTGGGTGCCGATTAATGTTGGGTCTTTCTCGTCCATTGTGGTGTAACTCGACTCTTCTGGCGGATCGGAAGCTGTTGGAGTCGCCATTTTACAAGAAGAGGGTGGGCTTATATATGTCGTAGTATCTGCTGAGTCAACGAAGGTATCAATAGATGTGTTGCAACGAGTGTGGTGTAGTGTAGTGTAGGCAGATGCAAAGTCGTAATGGATGGCGAGGCTGAAGTTGGAGGATTGCTGACATGATTTTGGAGGCTTCGAGAACCAGCCTTGGCGCTACTGTAATGGGCTAGTATGAAAACGCGATTTGGCATATGCTTGCTACATACCTTATCCTTTGACTCACACAGCATAATTAAAGGATTCATGAATATGTATATAATTCTGTGCTTTTCAGGTAAGCAATTTGCTACACTTCTTCTATAATTCTAACCTCTTTCGTACCTTATGTACCGACCTAGGTACAGTACGTACAGTAGAAACCTCGAAAAGTTCGACTTGTCATGTGCAATGGAAGATACAATCTACCACTTCTTCCAAAGAAATGAACCACCCAGTGTGGCTACTAGACACAACCCGCCCAGGCCGTGGCAGAATAATGCCCAGCCCTCATCTGTGGTATAGTCTATTAAACTGCTATATGCAGGGCCGAGAAGAATTCCCGCGCTCCAGGACGTAATCACTCCGCTCAACATTTTGCCGGGGCTGAGCCAGGACAATACGGGCCCCAATGTGTCGCCACTATCTCTGGCACGAGTTGTCGCATTGCCGTACCTCTGAGAAACCACCGGGATGGCGACCTGGTTCGCATTTACCAGGACTGCGAGAGCCACGCCGACCACAGCTGCGTGGATAACGAAGAGGACTTTGCTTTGTTGTGAGTCGCCGGTCAAGCTCCCGAAACTGATCATTGCCGCACCCAAAATGCCGAAGGCACCGACGTTCCACCATCGAGGTCCGTAGCGCGAGGTGAACTTCCCGATCATTGGGTTCAATGCTTGCGGGAGGAGTAAGGTCAATAAGGTCAAGCCGATCTTGGTCGGCGTCCATGAGTACTGCCGTATAAGATATAGCGGAAATGCCTTCTCAAGTCAGCGGGCGAGTTGGATAGCACGCGAGTCGATCGACTTACCACTTCTAGGGCGACGCGGACTATGGAGATGACGAGCAATGCGAGCACAGTGCCCAGCCAGTTCCACGCCAAGCTTCTCGCAACGGAATCTAGGGAATCTATGGGATCGTGGAATCAGTGGAACTTGCTCCGCCTTGTGTGGTGTCGTATTCAGTCGAGTGCCCATCCCTACCTCGGAGGAGCCCGTCGGCCTCCGAGTCTTACTCGGTTTCATTTCTTTCCTCCTTTACAAAGAAACGCAATAGGATATTAACCACCAGGAGACCTTCTACGATTCCGGGCGCCGCCCAATGCTGACTGAACACCGATAGATTCCACAGAAGTGGGAAAGGCACTCTAGATTCATGCCATAAACAATATAGTTGCAATTATGGCTTCATGCGATCCATTATCCTGAATAACTCCTCTGAGTACACCATTGTATTCTTTACGGTATTGAATTCGGAATCTCGTCCTACCGAGAGGGGCCATCTTGCAAAGTTCGGAAACGAACACCCGAAAAGCACTTTTTTTCTATGGGCTTGAACCTTGTCCGAGGGGTTTGCGTATGCCTGGCTAATAGGCAACAGGCAATAGTCGACCAGGATCAGCGTGTTTCCATCTTCAGCTTTCTTCAGCATCTCTGAAATATTAAGCAGCGAAAAGTGTTCTACCAGGATATCAGAATGGTTTTTCTGTTTAATAAGCTTGGCCGTGTCGTTCCAGCAGCTGCGCTTTCTCCTGACATGAAGGTATAAAATGCCCATGATCCCGGCGGTACCTTTACTAACTATGCTAGCCCTCCAGTATCTCGTGCCCAGGTGAAATCCACAGGTTCATTTCCTGTCCCTGGAATCTCAATCGTGTCATCCACCCACATCATAGGATGGAACTTGCCAATGTCTTTGATGTGCCAATTCTTAGCCGACTGGCGGGAGGGAACTTGCGAGCGTCCTTGCTTCAGAAAGAATCAAACAATTGTGTCCTCCTTTATCAGTTTCATGGGGTGATTATGACCTTAGATGGTCAAGAGCATGTGAGAATAGCACCGTTTTCGTCCTCGCAAGTGTGCTCTACTGGGTACTTAGGTAGGTACCTATAGTAACACCACAGCACCCCCTTTCCTGCCTCGCTTAATGGTACAAACTAGGCAATTGTCAAGATTATGTCGCACGTCGCGCAAGTATGATCCAAGTTTGATCCAAGTTTAAACTCAGACTTGGCCGACTTTTTGAAGTGGCTTAATCTGAATTCAACGCCGACGAAGAGTATTGTATGATTCGTAAATGGATTGGGGATGCTGCCAAACTTGCTGCGACCTGTAAGCAGTCATATTTCTTTGTATCCGCGGATTCTGTTGGCACAATCTATATATAGGTGAGCCTCAAGAGCTTAAGATTCAATCTGAATAATGCTCCTGAAAATCCATGGTTCAATTAGTAGCCCACATCAATCCGACAGACTTAGCTTGCAGATGTTACACCGGCGGGACTTACTCTCTCGATTTGAGTCAGAACGAATATGACGCGTGGAAAGTTGAACAGGTAGCAAAATCTAAGGCGAGTATTGAGTGGTGTAGGCTTGAATCTGGCTCCCTTTTCAATGTTCCTCAGCTAACATTTTAATCCTCCCCATCCATCTTTAGTGTTTCACGTGATAGACAGGATACTTGAGGTTATACAAGCTCGAAAATGCGCTAGTCCCGATACGGTTATCGGCTGCCGCCCCATCAATACACTTCGCCTTTTCATCGTGAACGTGTTCTACTCTGCTTCTATTCGCATCCTAATTCCTCGATGCGTCTGTATGTTTGTATGGAGTAAGCCGGCCATGCTCCGAGCATTCTTAGTGCTCAACGTTACAGTACTTGATTCAGTGTTGCAGCTGTCAGGCTGAGCTTGAACTATGTCTGGCCTCGAGGTTGTAGGCAGCATCGCAAGCGTCGCGCAGTTAGCTGGCACCGTTTACGCGATTTCCAAGACACTCTATGAAGTAGGGAATGCTCTATCCAATGCTCAATCCGATATCAAAGACCTAGCAGGTGACCTCGAGAACTTTTCCGAAGAACTTCACCTGTACGCCCGGCTCCTGGACAAGAAGCACTACGACGATCAATTTCACAGGCTCACAGCAAAGATCATCGGGGAATGTGCAACGATATGTACGAAAATTGACCGTGTCCTTCGGAAGCTACGGAGTGGGAGCGTTTGGGCGAGAGTCAAATGGCTCTACAAAGAGAAGGAAATCGTCAAGCTGCTCACGAGGCTGAGAGATCTCAAACTCAGCTTGGTGAGCATTCTACAGCTGATGAATTGTTTGAAAGCCGACCACGAAATCGATGCCATCGGAGGTCCTAACCGTAGTTTGATTGAAGGGTCCAAGGAGGAAGGACTGTCGAAGGAAACCGTCGCTCAGGTGGAAGCAACAAGGAAGAAATTGAACGAAATCTCTGTTGCTCAAGGGCAAGATTCGGGCGAATCTAAAACAGAAGACAAGCCAGAGACTCGTTCGAATGAGAGACTACTACAACCCGTGGAAGGTGCAAAGCCGCGGAGCTCACAGTCGGTAGAAACTCTGTCGGCGCAAACTCTCATCAAAGCGCCTAGCCAAAGTTCGGAATTAGAAGCAAAAACTTCCGTTGTGCCTTCGGAAGTAATTGGCTCGTCTCATATTGCAGCATTTGCTTTACCAACTGATGGCATCATACAAAATCCAAATGTATCAGTCCAGTCCTTCCATAGTGCAGTTTCTCACTTCAACCCGGATCCTGGCCACGAGAGAATTGCTTCCAATTACGGTCCAAAGCTTGGAATTCCTGCAAATGTTGGACAAGCTCGACCCATAAGCAGCACTGACAATGAAAATGCGAACAACCTGAAGGCGGACTTTGTCTCATCAGCAATGAAACATTTACAGATGAGCCAAGAGGAAGCCGAGACCTGGGCCGCCGCGTCAGTAGCTCGAGTCGAACTGCCACCGATCCGCACAGCGTCTCAGAGGGAAGTCAAGGAACGTCCTGACCACATTGAAAGAGAAGAACCATCAGCCATATATGGTGGTCTACCTCAATCCGATCAAGGCGCCCAGCAGTCTATGCAGCCCAGTATGCCCAGCCCTCAGTCAAGTGCTCAGGGACGGGCACCTGCAGAAGAGCTGAGCCTTGATATGGGAAGTAGCGTAAGTCTAAATCGCTTGTCTTTTGTAAATCACTAACAACCTCGTAGTTCAATCAATCGCAGCCAGAGGTACTCCTGGGGCTAGGCCAAGTCCAGGACTCCCATTTTGATTCCACCCTCCAACATAACAACGATCAATCGGCCGTCCCGGCACCATTATCAACGGTTATCTCCGAAAGTTTCTGCTGCATACAGATGGTCCTAAGTTTCCGCAGTCAAGCTTCATACAGTAGTGTCTCTACTAATCCGGGCACATTGAGCAAGTCCTCTGAAGTTCCCGCAAATGATCCCTCAGAGGCTCTTTCACTGCCTTTAACGAATGGTCGCCGAACTCTGAAACCGAAAAACGTAAAAGGCCTTGCACCTTCACAGTATCAAAATGCTGCTCCCCACGATGGGAATGCTAAACGTGTTCAAAAACCCCGTTCAACCTTTCAGTGCACTCTTTGCCCTAAGAAGTTTTCTCGTATTGAACATCTCCGACGTCATATCAAGAAACCTTATGGCGGCGCCCATGATGGCAGTGCTACCGCCTCACCTTCGCAGACGATGCCATTAAAACCACCTGCCCCGCCATCATTCATCCATTGGTATCCCGAATTGCCCAAAATACTTTGGCCACCGATCAAAGATCAAAGCCCTTCACCTCAGCAACTCAAAGAACTTTGGTGGCGTGCTTTTGCAAAATTATCGTCGGAGGATGAAAGCAACTGCAAGTACATCCACGGCGCATGGCTTGCGGCGCTTCGTTACCACGATGATGTCGCCGTCTTGAAAGCTATAGTTCCCAAGAGTACTGATGGTGACATCGCGCGCACATTAGCAGGTGTGCTTGAGGAGTGTTTAGGCAGGGTGGGCAGGGTGAGAGATAGCGGAGCCCGGCCTTCGTTGTACCGTATAGTAGATGTTCTGAAGGTAATGAGAAGTAGTCTGGACTTCAAAATTGGAGGATTTGTGTGGACCTGCTTCTGCCAAGTTACAATTGTAAGTGCTGCCCACGCCTCTTCGATCCTGAAACTCTCGTATTAATCGTAATTTCAAGTGGTTGACCCACAGACATCTTGGAGAATTTCTAGATCAGTCCAGCACATTTTCAACGCTGGCTGATCTCGCAACCCTCATTGCGCGGTACAATGTAATGGAAAGCATGTACCACGAGTGGCCAGGCATGACCCTCGAAAATAAGTATGAAGACTCACTGATCAACCTCTGCACAAACGTACTGCAGTATCTGGACAAAGTAATGCAAATACAGCCGTGGCTCTCCTCAGATCCAACAGAAGAAGATCTGGCAAGCCATGCGGTGAAAATTGCAGAAGCAGACACTGCTTGTCGAGGTTTCACAGTCACGATTGTGCCAGAAGTCGTGCAAAATGATGCCTTCCGTGGGACTAAGAGAACAATCGAGGTTGTGGAGGATGAAGAGGATTCTGATTCTGGTTCTTCTTTGGTAGAACAAGGAATGGGACTGATTCCTACTGGCAAACGAGTCAAGGTATAGGAGCTTGTATATACAGCACAAGCCAAACAAATACGACAAGACAAGGCTGTAGATCTCCGGGTAAATGTAAGATTTTCAGACTATAATACTAAAGGGGACAGTAAAGAGGGGCGACTGTTTGAAACGAACCTCAGGGGGATACTGAAACACTGAAACGTTGTTTCTTCCCAGGATTACGGAGGCGGAAGGTTGATTAGCATGTTGGGGTCCGATTGTGATTACTGACTACCAAGCTTCGAGCACTCATTCGTCACATCATGGGCATACCAAAAAAGGACAATGCTGGGCTGGATTCCCTCCCGGGAGTTTAAACTCTAGATCTGGAAATCTCACGGCCGTGCATGCAGGCCAAGTAGATTCCTGGTCTTGGAGTAGGCCGTCGAGCCTCACCTAGAAACGAGTCTTACAACGACCAACAACCTTGAATTGACCTTGCTCAACTTAGCTATCGTAAAAATACAGTTGCGCGAGTTTATACCAACCAAGAATATAGTTATGGTCAAATTTAGTCTTCCGCCACACCAGAAAGCGTGATGCTCGGCTTTTCCACGAGTGAGCTTATTCGCTACACCGTACCCGGAGGGATTTTCTCGGAATATTCAACCAAGTACCGGTATCACCACTATCAATTATCACAATCCATCCCATGGAACCGTATCCTCCACACTCCAGATCCTTCCTCTGCAGCTTATCAGTGGCAGGATTGATCAGCAGCCGTTCTCGCTGGCCCGGCCTATTGCGAGGCAGAAGAGGCAAACAGACGTACGAAGTACGGAGTTTGGCGCATCCAAGAGGGGCGGGTGCTCAGCTTCAGGGGCTCAGGTCAGGGGCGTGCCTCCCTTAAGCGGATTTACAGGCAGGCCAATAGGCGGTTTGGAGAGCGAGGTCGTTCGTCACGCACCCGCCCAGCGCTGAAACTTGAAACGCGTGGGGGAACGGACCACCCGGGCTGGCGGACCTAGGTAGGCGCGCTTGTTACCAGCCCCTTCATTCCAGCGCTTGAGTGCAATCAGATCAGGCTGAATTCCCACCGTTCGAACCAGCAGAAAAGGGGGAAACTTAGACGGAGATTGAAGGGTATGGTACTAATGTTTTGTCCTGAACCTTCTGCTTTCATGACGCAAAGTTGCTAATTTTCTAGCTGGCGCGGATGGAATATTTACTTGTAGAACTCCCAGCCTCCTATACGTGGTGTTGCTCGTGGTGGAGTCGGTGTTATGTTGGGTCATCGTGAGGATTGCGGGGCAGATGCAGAACAAAAGCCTCAAAAGGCCAGAAATAGGCCAGAAGTCAAAGGAATGGCTTTTCGTACATATGCGTGGTGAGGTTCCCAATACTGCATTCCCCGATTTCGCCACACTTACTGTACGAGTATCATGCTTGCACACCGAATGTGATCGCTGCTTTGCATCTCTCCAGTGAGAATGTGGAGCCAGCACATACATACACGCTCAGACTAGGATCCGCGGGCCAAAAAGCAGCACCGAGCAACTGGCACTGGCACTGGCTCGCCGTCCGGTGGGGAGAGCCTTGTCATACGCCACACACACCGCAAGGGCTGAAGACGCTGTGAATGGACCCCTGGGGCCCTTGTACTGTACGGCTCAGTTACTGTAGTACGGAGGTACAAGGGTAGTAGCGCCGGCTGAAAAGTGATCCACCCAGATCTACCTTGCCTCCAAGCTTCCCCATTCGTATGCGGTGCCTGAATGAATTAGCCAATGGGCGGCGCTATCATGCAGGGGAAATACACGCAGGAAGAATGAATGGGGAGTGGAGTTCCGTGGGAAATAATATAAAGCACTCTCGTGCCTCCAAAGAGTGCTTTTTTCTTCATCAGTTTTAAGGTTGCCTTCTTTTATACCTTTGCTTTACTACACGCTTGACGCGAGACATCATGTTCTTCCTTCCTTTGGTAAGTGATCCCCTCTTGGTATCTAGGTGATTCTTTGCTCATGAAAATTACAGATTTTGGCTGCTGGCAGCTTTTCCACTCTCATTTCTGGGGCTCCCGTCTCGTCCTTTCTCTCCAATGTTGTCTCACACAGAGCCCCTCATTCACACAGAGCCTCTCATTCCTTAAAGGCTCGCAGTGGATACTCAATTTTTGGCGGCACTGGAGAGGTTTCCGATGGCTGGCCATCTACCAGCTCATGGTTAAGTTTTGATACCCTGTGAGTAACGTCCATCCTACTTCTTCCAAGACTCCTTCTAATAGCCCCCTAGTTTTACCGCCAATGAGGACAACATCAAACAGAGCTGTACTCAATGGGATGTTCCCAACCCCTCTACCGACGAAATCAGTGAAATGAAGAGCGCCATCACCTCCGTCGCCGCATCCACTGGCGTCGACTCCCGATTCATCCTCGCAATCATCATGCAAGAATCCAACGGCTGCGTTCGAGCCCCCACTACCAACTACGGTGTGAGCAACCCAGGACTCATGCAAAGCCACGACGGCACAGGAACTTGCCACGACCCCTCTGTCCAGAACCCATGTCCTTCATCCGCCATCACCCAGATGATCCAAGATGGTGCGGGAGGAACCAGCGCCGGGGATGGCTTGAAACAATGCATTGCAAGCTCCGGAGCTACAGACGACAGCAAGTACTTCAAAGCCGCCCGCATCTACAACTCCGGCTCCATCGCTTCGGGCGGAAACCTGGGCGCGGGTATTGCAACTCACTGCTATGCTTCTGATCTCGCCAACAGGCTTATGGGCTGGACCGGAACGTCGAGTGGCTGCTCTGAAGGCTCCATCGGCTCCGTCACCAGCGGTTCAGGTGGAGGCTCAGGAAGCAGCGGTTCTTCATCTTCGTCTTCCGCAGCAGCATCTTCAGTACCAGTCCCAACCTACTCCGCCGCATCATCCCCAGCAACCTCATCGGAGGCCCCAAGCTCTACAACCTCAGCCACCAAACCCACATCATCCGCCGGCGGGGATGCCGGCGGCGTCTTCCAAGAGAAGCCATCTAGCACTTCATCATCCGCACCATCTTCCACTGCTCCGGCTTCAACCGCAACCACAACAGCAACAACGACCGCTGCAACCGTTTCCTCGGCAGTCACAGCGACAGCAACAGCTGCAGCTACATCAACCCAGCCCGCAGCAGCAGAATCCAGCTCAAGCACCCCCGTCTCAACAACCGCCGAAAAATACCCCTACGCCGTATCCTCGTGCAACAGCTGGTACACGGTCGTCGCGAACGACTACTGCGAGCTCGTAGAGCAGAAATTCGGCATCACGGCCGCCGAGTTGCAGCAGTGGAATGCGCAGCTCATGGACGATTGCTCGAATCTCTGGTTAGGGTACCAGTACTGTGTTGGTGCTTAACTTAAGCTTAAGCACAAGCAATTAAGAAAAGTAGCAAGGGGCATTTTTGTGTTTTTTTTTCTGGGGGAAGGGCGTTTTGGGGCGGGCATATATCCACTGGCATTTGGGGTCACTGGTATGGCATGGCCATGACTGGCTTAACCTTCTTGTATATAGAAAACCCCGTTTTGGGAACCTTGAAAACCGAACATGAGGAGAATAAATGCAAGATCATTTAAACTTTACCTTTATTATTATCATGACTTGTACTTGTTCCACTTGAAGATTATCCCTATGTTACCGGTCATTAGATTAGATTGGGTTGAAGTGAGGATAGATAGAATTGAATTAGGGAATAAATTAGGATTCGAAGATAACAGGACATGCACGCCATCCTCCCATGTATGCGATTAGATTACAAGTACCGTACCGTAATTGCTATTTACATACCTCCCTGTGCCACAGAAGTTCGGAGCGTAAACCTAGGTAGGCACTTACGGACTTCGAGGTAACGTTAACAGGAAGGATGCAAAATCCTTGGGGTTTTAGGTTTGTGGATCGGATATGCATCGCTTGGCGTAACTTAATCGCCAGTGGCGCAGCCCAGGGACAGCCCCCATATAGGAAAACCCCCAAGATGACGACGTTATGCGACTTACTGGGGCGCTCGTCCGAGCACAGTAAGCACTGCGGCAGGTTACAAAGTGGTATTGTATTCATCCTTCCAAAAGCTGAGAGCCTCGCTTCCTTAACGCCATGCATGTTTCCCCATGGTTGTCCCCCGTTTTGACCCCATCCCATGTCCTTTTCGTATAATCTTACAATTCCTTGTCTCCCTTGTTAACCTTCTTGTTGATCTGCTGTAGCTCCCTCTCTCGTCCCACAGCATGCGCATCTCCAACTGCTTCCTTGCCTCCAACGAGCTTGAAGCCCTCGTGGAATAGATATTCGACCGCGGTCTCGACCGGCTTGTCAAAGAGGTAAGGCAGGGCCGGTACGGCTGCAAGGCCGAGACCTATGGGCCCGAAACGGCGGATTGGGATGCTCTTTATGTCCATCTTCTTGATTGCCACGCCCGAGTAACGGACAATGCTGTGTATTGTAAATGCTGGCTATTCTCCCAGTCAGCATCATGTCTTCAAAACTCGGTTTTGGAATAGAAGTAGCATACCAATCCCATACTAGCAAGACTCTGAAAAATCGCTCTCTGCGCCATGACGGTTCTATAATCTTCCAACGGTGCCACCTTCCCGGGCTCAACCTCCTTACTTACTACCGCCAATGCACCGCTCTTCGCATTATGAGACCTTTCCTGAGACGCCTCTCTCGGTAATTCTGGGTGTAGTATGCGCTGGTTACTGCAATATGCTTTGTAGCCTTCGTGAGCCACGTCGCCTGCTATGTATGCCCATGATATGCCGTATGCGGCGCGAACGAGATTTGGGTGTGCGACGGGCCGGAATGATTCTCCGATATCTGAGGTGTAGGCTACATAGCGTTGGGCAGATAGGAGGGCGGTTCGGATTCGCGTTGCGTAGGCTGCGTATCTCAGGTTGGTGTCTGTAGTTTGAGGGGCACTGGCAGAAGTAAGTCTCTGCTCGTAGTGAAGCCTATACAGCGTATGATTCTATAATTGGTCCTTACGTTCCCTCGTAGAGCTCATCGTATAAACTTTCATCTTTGTCGGCTTTGTCGATGATGCTCTGTAGTGCAGGTGGAAGCTTCTCTGATTTGGGGAGACCGCTTGGTGGCGGGCCTCGGGGTTTGTCTGTTTCGGAATCTTTTCCTGCCATGATGAAGTTTACAGAAAACTCCCAATTCTTGAAATACCCTTGCGTTGATAGTTTTTGATATGTGTGGAAGTCGTTGCTGTGAAGTGTTTTCAAGCAGTGAGTCTCCAATATCGGGATTACGTAGGGGGACTCGGGCGATTCGGGAAGTAAATCGGCTTAACTCGGGTAACTATACTGTACCTGTCGCTTACGTAATAGTATGCCAAGCCTTGAAGCTCGACTTTGAACGACGAGATCAACAACCTCACGAAGCTCAATCCACCCAGAAAACACCACTCCATCCCTCTCACAAACCCCGAACCTTTCAATTTGTCAATATGACTGTATTCTACAACATCGCCGGTCGCCAAATTGGCTCTCACTACGTACGTTACGTTCCCTACTCCTGCCGCAACGCAACGCAGAAGCTCCAGAAAATTTGGGCCGGAAGCAATTGGGCAGCAGGCATATGAAGGCATTTTGGAGAAAGGCTAATGAATTGGGAATCTGCAGCTCGCCATAGCCACTCTCTCGACTGTCTTTGGCGGTGCGTTTTATGCGTTGTCCGGCGGATCGGCTGCGAAGAAGTCACAAGGGCCACCTCTCAATGCACAAAGCCCGGATGAGGAGAAGTTCATCAAGTACGTCGATACCTCCGGGGCCCTCCACCGCCATCTGAGTCTGCGGAGTCAATTGGGGGAAATGGATTGTAGCTAATGCCCTTTTAGGGATTTCCTATCATCGGCCGAGCAGGATGGAAAGAAGGATGCCGCCAAGAAGGATGCTGGACATTAAAAGAGCTGTGGGATGGAGGTTGGGGGAGGGCATGGTTTCTAGAGCAGAAAGCCATGCGATGTGTACATATATCCTGGTACAATAGAGGCATGAGTTGCTGCCATCGAGACCCGACACCAATTTTCCTCCTGTTATTCGAGTCCGAGAAGTCCGATGAGTGCTCTGGTGTTCAGGTAGTTGCTGAACAACAATATTGAGCAGGATGAACGTGTACTACGGAGCGGGTGTGGATTATAAGTATGACTGCAATATCTTGCTAGGAAGAGAGTATTTCTGTTTGTCTGAACTGCTTCTTCAATCACTTCATTCCACGAGATGCTGCATATTGTTCAAGAGATGACAAAGCTCTCTCTTTTTGCAACTTGCGGAGCTAAGGAGCTTGCTAAGCCGCATTGTTCATTTGCCGTCTGTTTCTCCCAGCCGGCCAAGACGAAGTTGTTGAAATATCTTTCTGTCGGCCAAACTGCCATTTTCTAGCTCAATGTCTAGCAGCGCATTAAATAGCCCAAGCGCTCCTTTACCATTCCATGCCTAGCCATGCCTAGCCATTGCTATGCCTCAAGGATATAAGCTAAGCTTTCCATAGCCCAGCCAGCGAGATAAGTAGACCCATGCCATGCCTCCAGAGTGGCTTGGTATGGCATGGCATGGCTATTATATTAATAGGGGTAGTGGGTTATATAGTAGTCCCTATAAATTTTCGTATTTTTCGGGTACAACTGCCAACGCCAAGGTACCTCCCCTATCACCTAGTTTAGTACTGCCCCTAATGTCACTTACTGTTTTTTGGGCTTCAAATCTTATATAAAAATGTCAGATGATTCACCCCCTATATCCGCCATGCCATTATGCCTAGCCTTTGCTAAGCCCTATGTTTAGTTACAGCCTTTCCATAGCCTCGCCAGGGCGGTTAGCTAGCCATTGCCTAGCCTGAGGGGTGGCTTTGCAATACTTAGGCTATCTAAATCGCTGATGTTTAGTGATCTCCAATTTCCAAAGAAGAAGTAGCTAGCCTCTACGAACTACCAAGATTACCGCAGTTCTAATTATACCGGTCACTCAACACAGCTTGCTTCGTGGACGCAAAGCTCCAAGGTCCCTCGCCTAGTCGAAGCCAAATTGATGGAAACTATCCTTCACTTCAATGTGACTAAGTCCCCCATGGATATATGAAGAAAGCAGACTGCAGAGAAAGAAGATTTTTTTGTAAACGAGTGATAGTCACTCTAAAATGCGGATGATGCTGCCGCAGCTCTTTGATGTGACTGCGAGGTTTTGTCGAGGTATTTTTGATAGAGTCTTTCTATGATCATCCAGTTGCAGATTTGATGTTTTATGTGTATCTATTGAGATATAAATAGTTGAGATACAAAATCGCTCTTTCATCCGCTCCCTACTAGCAATTTGAATTTCGAAAACGGGAGAACTATCAACGCGGAAGGCTTCAGCAGCAGCGAAAGATCTGCTTGATGTGAAGGAATCGCGGCTCAATAGGGGTTGGGTTGGGTCTCGGGGGTTAGGGGTTGATCCAGAGTGAGGGATTTTTGACACTTGTGGGAATGTCTCTGAAGAACCGGAGATAGATGGAGATAGTAATTAAGAAATGTAGATATCGGCATAGCTATGGCTAGAGAAAGCTACCTAGTTAGGTATATAATACGAGTAAACTAGAAGCATATGGGGATGTTGAGAGTAAAATTCCCACTCTTTTATTACTTTAGATAAAAAAGGATGCTATTGATTCATACCAGATATGACTACGATACAGGCCTTCTGACAAGCTACAGCGCGAACTGTTGTCTTGCCAATGATGTTTCTGCATCCTTACCGATCTCACTCGTCTCTACCCCTTGCTTCCATATGCATTTCGTGTTCTGGATCTCTTCACATGCTGTGTTTTACCACATCAGCATATACGCTTTCTTCTACCCCTACTGTAACTTGCAGTTGTATTTGTATTCAGACCTCGAATGAAAATGCCATGCTATCCGGGAGGACAAGACGTATTACGGAGGGGCGCCCTACCCAGCTTGTATCGCTCACTTTGCTAGAAGTTCATCTTGTCCGTATAACCAGGCGGCCACGAGCTTGTATCCGTTCGCACTCCCTATACTATCCTGCCCTGGTTTCATGTCCCCTCATCGCTAGCCAGAATATGATTGTCATAGTAAGATTGTAAATCCCTTCCCCTTCCGACCGCTTCGGACATCTTGTTCGACTTCACGATATCTAGCCAAAGAAGTAATAGTGAAAAGGTGTTTGTATTGCTTTCCTAGCCATGCTGTCTGTAGGAACCTCTTTCACCAGTCCCGTATCCGGCAGTAATGACCGATGCGAGGTGACAGATTCCACCTCCCAGCACACCTGTATGATAACCGGGAATCGTCGTCGTTCCCTGAGGGTTGAATTGATTCCGAGGAATATCTGTGGCCTTTTGTACGTAGCGTGACTGTCGTTCGGAGCTGCTGTAGATGAGAGAAAATGCGGCGAGGGGGTTCCTGTGTTCTCAAATTAGCGTCCGCTTACTAGGATCGGCAGAGTTCAACGACATCTCTCGACTTACTTGCTTCAGATCCTCTCCGACCAGACGTATAACTTGACGGAGAGCTTGGTACTTTTGTAAAATGACTATCTTATGCCCGAACTACCACACTGAGCACGAGTCTTACTGTATGGTAACACTGGAACATTGTGGGCTGTGGAGGAGTTCTAGATCGTTACTATGTCGCTGAAGAGAAGTTCGATGCTTGATGCGTAGGATTGTTGTCTATCTGCCAGAAACTAAACATGCGGTCGTATTGCTTTCGTCGTCGTGCCTATATTCTACATTGTGCTTTCTCTTTCTCCGCGTCTTCTTTATGCTGCTGCTTGATTCCGAAACATGGGGGAAGCTTCCAGTAAAGTAACTGCAGAACAACGATATCTCCCTGCCGTCTTCCATTGGTCCCAGCCATCCTCTCTATTCCAGGGTCTATTCGTTGTATTGAGCGTCGTCCCGATCAGAATAAGCGTCTCTATCTTTCTGCCGCTCGAATCTTGGAAGTTGGGTTTGTCGTGGAGAGGAGTACGCCGTTGTTGAGAAATGACTTCGTCGCTTCGATGTAAAGGCACTTCCTATTCTCAGTCAGCGATCTGTGACCTAGTTATAAAGATTCTGCTTACTTCTAGTCGAAGTCGACTCTCGTGTTGCGTTATTGCGAGAACTTGAAGTGCTGCGACTATCTGTGAAATAGCGAAGCCATTCAGAATCTGAGGAACAAAGCCGCTTTTAACTTCCTTGCAAGGTAGTATAACCAGTATCTACTTACACTTTGCACAACTGATGGCGTCGATAGCAAGCACTGGGCGATATGCTGCTCTTTGACAGATGGATACTAATTCCAGCAAATGGAACTTTTGGAATTCGACTTCGAGTATATATTATATAAATTGAGTATATAAGTTCTGCCTAACTTCGCAGGCAAAAGCATATCTACCTACCTGCTCTGCAGAATAAGGAATGAGGGCTTCTCGACAAGGCTAGACCTAATAAAGGGTGTTGCTGGACTAGCCGGTGGGTGGATCGGCTGTTGAAAAGGACAATATACCGGCCCCGACCTCGCCTCCTGTCCAACCTTCTCGCACACTCTCCAATCCAAATTCTTTGCCCCATCCAACGCAAACAAAGCGTCGGTCATCCCCTCTTCTTGCCATAGCTCAAGTTGTACTCCTTTCAAAGCCCATCCTACACCCAGATCAAGTTCTTCGACCGCCATGTCTGATAGCTCCTCGCTCAGTGACTTGCATGCGTCCGCTGGCGACGATCTGTCCATCAGCGACCTCATCAATGCCGACCTAGCACTCGTACGTATCTTTCTATCCTCTCATCAATCATCTATCTCCATGTCATCCAGTCCGTTTCTATGCGATCTAATCGACATCTTCGTCGCCGTCGATTCTACCTCTTCCCTATCCTACTTTCAAGTCACTTGAGAAGAGCTTCGGAATCTTCTATCTACACTTCTGTCGAGTCTCAGGCTTGATGACTTCAGCACTACGCAGCAACTCCTGACTGTTTTCGTTCATGAATAATAAGCTGACATTCAATCGATCAGCCTACCCCGACCAACCCCAAGCCTACTTCTCCCAAGAAGAAAGCCACACCCCGCAAGAAGACTACCAAGGCCAAGAAGTCCGACGAGGATGGCGCTGACCCCAGCGAACCAGCTTCTCCTTCAGTAACTGCACCGAAGAAGACGACGCCAGCAAAGAAGAAGACTGTGACTGCCAAAGTTGAAGATGGGCCATCCACTCCTTCAAAGGCTTCACCAAAGAAGAAGACTGGCGCCGCTGGAGTTGAAGTTGGACCATCAACTCCTTCAGGAAAAGCCTCGCCAAAGAAGCGTGCTACTCCTATGGCTAAGGTCAAGGCCGAGGAGAGTGATGGGGATGATGACAGACTTGCTGCCTTGGCCCTTGCTGCACTTGCACCGGCATCAACACCCAAGAAGCGCAAACCAACTGAGTCTATCGCCGCCACCACTCCCAAGGCCAAGCGCGTCAAGGGTGCCAAGGCTTTCACGGGCTGGGGCGTAAGTGAAATCAAATTCAATACTATCTCTCCAGTTCTCGTACTGACATTACTAGTCCTATGAGGAAATGCCACCTTGCGACAAGTTGATCGTCGACATGAAGAAGGCTGGCAAAGGATGGAAGGAAATTGAGCCCGCTTGGGAGAAGCTGGAGGGCAGAAAGCCGGGAAAGGATACCCTCCGCAAGCGCTGGCCAATGCTGGAAGCTTCTTCGACGGAGTTCACTGAAGCCGACGTAAGTCTAACCGCAGCTCATGCTTCTGATACACACTAATGTTTCTTCTAGATCATTGCTCTGGTATATGCCAAGGCCGTGCAGGAGAGATCGATCTGGATCAACGTTGCTGCGATGTTGAAGAGCAATGACGGTCTAGAGTTTGGTGCTAAGGCACTTGAGTCCAAGTACAACTGGCTTAAGGACAATGGACGCATTGATGCTAATGATGCTTACATTCCTGCTGTTGCAGCTACCCCTCCCCCAACCTCCGACGCTGCTGAGCCAGAGGGACAAGACGAGGATGACGTTGAGACTGAGATTGAGGTTTAGAACAGTTTTTGTGTTGGCGGTAGATGGCATGAGCAGCGCATTTCAACAATGCTTTCTCGACGAGCCAACTACTGGCAAATGAGTCCTCTCGCTGCGCGAGGAAACATTCAACAAATGCTTCGTTGTTGCGGGATCACGGGTATAAAAAAGGGTGGCATGCTATGTCAAACGGCATCTGATAAAAGCGTTTTCTTTTGTGTCGACTGTCACGACAACAAAGGGTTGGTTATGCGCGCAAAATCTCGGAGGGTGTACGTATCAGATTTGCCAGAAATGACCAAACAACTTCACATAACAACCAATGAACCTGTGATTGCTGGTCCGGTCTCCTAACTTCCCTGAACTCTTCTGAAACAAGTGCCCAAACCAGTGGTAAGGGAGCGCACCAAAGATATGAACGTTGGTTTGTTCAGATTTAGGGACACAAACAATATTGCAGTCCAAGTCGGTCAGCAACAGGTATCTTGCAGACTCGCAATCTATCTTAGCACATTCACAAGATGCAAGTCCACATCACATGTAAGACCCTTTCGCATATGTCTAATACTTTTGCTACTCAATGTCTAGAGGCGAGCAGAATGTGGTGTTGCCCACAGTCACAGTGTGATCCACCGAGGCAAAGAAAAACCAGGCAATGACGGAGCTTTTCACAGCAGAATTTAAAAGAGACCTCGAAATCGACCTGTTTGTATCATTGCGCAAGATACACAGATGTGTTCGGGAGCTTGCGCATTGAGGTACTGGAGAGTCATGGTACTCTGAGTAGTCGTTATGCACACAGACGTTGACCTTTGCAGCAATCGTGCTCCCAGATTTTCCTAGATGCTGATATCATTCTTCTACTCGCGCCCACTAGTTGGCTTTTCCTGCTCATCACACTATCATTAATGTATCTAGCCACGAGTTTGGTTGCTGCATCGGACAACAGAAATGCGATTTTTACTCGACAATGCATTATCGATTCAAAACATACTACAGAGTATATTTGGCAGACTCTCGAGCTTAGCAGGTCGCACTATGGAAAATTTAGGGTCAGTATATGCAAGATCATGGTAATGAACACGATATTACCATTTGAAATTGAGGACGTCCAACTTTCTGTCGACGCATACCCCCCAGCCCAGCATTCACCACCCTTCTACGCAGCTTCTTACCTCCATCAAACAGCAAGTGTGTCTTCACCCACAGCGACGTGCCCCCGGCGAACATCTCGGTGGAACAAGATACTGATGGTGGTGGGGAAATATACTGTATCTGGAATAAACAACTGTGGAAAAATTGGTTCTTACCCTGAAAATATGGGAGCCTATATACAAATCGTACACCTTTTCGACCGCAATGTGAAAAGCGATTGGTATCACTACTTTCCGCATTGTATCCATCCCACAAGACGTCCTGAACGATTCCTTGTTGAGCGTATCTGGCAGATGTCCATGAGATTTTCGGCAATAAAGGAGGATGGGTATTATAAGGCTGTATAACGGCTGAGTTTGTGTAGGGGTGTCATATGACTGACTAGATATTTCCCAAATAAATGTAAAAACAGCAGTTACAAACTTTCCCAGATCAACTGGGGCAAGAAAGACAGCCAAGAAAATGACAAATTCAGAGCAAAACAAACGTATCATGATTCATGAACGATAGAAAGGTCCAGCCTTCACTTCTTCGAAGTAATCTCTATGTCCGAGTAGACCTACATCCTCGACTTCATACAGAATCCCCCAGTCCAAATCTTGACAGGCCCAATGTTTGTTTTCGTAGTTGCGTTACAATAGAAGATTGCCCCTTTCTTTGTACTTGTCACGTGGAAGAAACCTGGAACAAACTGAAAATGACTTCTCGCTACCTCATCTTGACTCCTTTCACCAACCCCATCAAATCATACCGCTCTATTCAAGAACGTGCGCCAATACACAAGCTGGTCTCGTAAAACAGAAGGTGACACACCCTGTTTGCTGGCACAATCTCATCAACTAATTCAATACATAGTCCGGACCAAGAGGTTTGTGTACCCTTCGTCCAAATATGACTCCGAAAATACTTCTCAACACCTTTACAAGCATTGTTCTGATTCGACGTACAGGGCTTGGCCCATTTTCTACCTATTGACGAGGCTCTTGTGCTTCGAGACTCGAGTCAAGTGCCCCACCGTACCACGCAAACAGATATCCCTCGCCCATGTATCACCAACAAACGACGGACTCGCCCGATATTCCCCACCAAGAAAAGTCTTACCATGTCGTCAAGTCGCACATGCTCAGTTTCGTGGCGGGATCCTCGTATCAAGTTGCGCCGGGGTTGACGGCTCCAACCGGAAAGCTGCAGATGTTGAAGGGACAGGCAGAAGTTGCATGCAGCCTTACCAATCCTGCAATTTCTGTCAGGGGTTTGTGTCATGAGGTATGGATGCATCTTACTTGGTGCTTCGGTATGTGTCGAATCCAGCACATTTGTGTGACTCAAGATTGATATAAAGTGCTTGTTCTTCTCCTCTAGGACTAACCTGCGAATTATGTTTCGGTACAACCAACGACTGGCAAACTTCTTTGCGTGCCTTCTTTGAGTACTTACACGCGAACATTTAAACCATCTCTCCTTCACTTCCTCGATTACACACCTCGTGGCATACCGCAGATTCAAGATGTCTATGGTACTCGCCAGACGTAACGGCCTGGTGGTAAACTCCCGACGACGACAGTGCCATCATGATCAACCGCAACTCGTCAAACGGCGGCCAGGCTCCAACATTCCTATGATCGTCAGCCTACCAAACAGTATTGGCTACTTCCCTCAGCGAGACCTCCAGCGACATGTGCCCAAGTTTATGTACGACCTAAGAGAATCCGGAAACCGGGTGTCGATGCCACTTGAGCACTTCAGACCGAGTTTCCAAAATATCGACGACGAGCGAGTTTATGGCATTGCGTTGGACTGGGTGTTTGCTCGTGTGGAGGAGTATGCAACCCGATTCGGCGCTGCCCCTGCTGCCAATTCGATGGAGAACCTCTTACTGCAGATTGACACCGCTTGTCAGATTGGTGATGTGGGTGCGCTGCAGTTTGGAGTGGAAGATGCACAGCTCATATTCGGAGCTATCAGCAACGTTATTAGGCCAGACAAGGGCTTCGATTACAGTAACGAACTGTTCATCGACTTCCTTGAAACGGCGAGAGACTTCATCCAGTACTTCTCGCTCGTTGACCCGACAATGGGAGAAACGTTCAGTCTTCTACAATCGGTCTACACGGCCGGCGCTCAAAATTTAAGACCAATTGAGCTGTTGATAAGATCGATTGGAGGGAATGAGCAGCAGGCGCTAGGGGCCCTTGTGCAGGGCATGGCAATTAATGGAGATATCTTGGCGAGGGAAATATTGACCAACGGGCTTCTTTGACCGTGATAAGTATCACGTAGGGTTAGGCCTCCGAGCTGTAACAAGTTAACAACGTGGGTGTTGAGGTTTTGAATCACATTGATCATAGCTATTGGTCCTGATCAATATTCATATGTCGTCGATTTCTCCGTCCACCCCACCATCCAGGGATCTCCACTTTCCTTAGCTTACAAGGGTTTCGATAGTCTATTCTGGTTTAAAGTTCCGGTTCTCTCCATTACTTTTTGAGTGTTTCTAGAACAAGCACCTTTCTGCGCCATCCCCTTCTAGCGTCATACTACTGGTGATCACCCCAGTTTCAGGGCTTAGCTTGCGGGATAAATACCCACATGGAGATTAAAAGTCAGGGGGGAACGAGTCAGTCCCTCATTATTCTTCAGTTATCATTGAAACGCGTTTCCAACCGTCATCAATATTGATTCCATCCAGCCGAGATTGCGACTTTGTACAGCAATCATATAGCCGTGCCCAAAGTGTTCTCAAGAATGGCACCTCCTGCAGACAGTGACTCGAGATGGTAATACAACCGGCAAGCGGCAAATATGGCAGAAAAGACACCGGAGACCCCGGATTTTAACCTGGTGAAGATCTCGGAGGTGGACAGCGACGAGGGAACTTCAATGGCAGTGGAGGAGCAGCTTTCAACATGGCAGATGGTCCTCAGATACAGAGGCGCCATCATATGGTCTGCCTTTATTGGATTGGCCGGTATCAACTGGGGAATGGATGTTCTCGTAAGGACTCTCGCGCCGATAAAATTGCTCAATTGATCTGACATATCAACAGCTTTCCAGCAGCGTCATCTCTGTTCCCTCTTTCCAGGAGAAATTCGGATCCAGCTTTGAAGGCAGATACATCATCAGTGCTTCTTGGCAGATCGCTTTCAACGCCGCTTCGTCCACTGGTGGATTCTTCGGTGCTATTGGAAGCGGATATCTTGCAGACAAGCTGGGAAGGAGGCTGACGTTGGCGATTGCATGTGTAGTCAGTATTGGCGCCGTCTTCATGCAAGTCTTCGCGGGGTCCTCAGCTCTCCTATTAACGGGCAAGGTAAGTCGCGAGATCAGGTTCAATCAGCCTTTGCTAACCAAAGCAGCTCATCAATGGTCTTTCTCTCGGTTCATTTCTCACCATTACCTCCTCATATTCTTCAGAAGTATGTCCAGTCGAAGTCCGCGGTCTCACAACATCCGGTGTTCAACTCTTTGTAGGCTTCGGCCAACTCGTCGCGAACCTAATTCTCAAAGGCACCGGCACCCTCTCCTCATCCTTCGCTTACAGGATCCCTTTCATGCTACAATTCATATTTCCCACCATCCTCCTCCTTGGCCTGCCATTCTGCCCTGAATCGCCTTGGTATCTCGCCCGCACCCACAACACCCCTCTCGCCCTCTCCACCCTTTCTCGTCTCGGCTACCCTGACCCAGTCACTGCCCTCTCAGGAATCTCAAACCCAATTACCGTAGAGGAAATGAGGTCATCGGGTACGACTTACCTAGACTGTTTCCGCGGTTCCGATGCGAGGAGAACGGAAATAGCAATGGGCATCTTTGCCGTTCAACAACTCACAGGCGTAGTATTCACTATCGGCTACAGTTCTTACTTTTTCGAACTCGCCGGCCTCTCAGCATCTTCATCCTTCTCCCTCTCGATCGGTGTCTCGGTCCTCGGTCTCGTCGGCGTGGTGTGTTCCTGGTTCCTCATCAACCGCACAGGTCGCCGCTCTACCTCCCTCGTTGGAACCGCTATCCTCACAGGCCTACTATTTCTCATCGGCATTCTGGATGTAGTGCCAGCGAGTAATGACGGACCTGTATACGGACAAGTAGCATGTGTTATCGCGTTTGCATTCATGTATCTACTCACAATCGGCCCTATCGGCTGGACTCTCTTCGCAGAAATCTCATCCTCGCGCCTCCGTTCCCGAACCGTAGGTTTAGGCATCGTGGTGCAGAATTCCTTCGGCGTACTGATGAATATCGTCATCCCGCTGCTCATCAACCCCGATGCCGCAGATCTAGGAGGCAAGATCGGCTTTATCTTTGGAGGGACGGCGTGCGTGGGGGTCCTGTGGGTATATTTGAGGGTGCCGGAAACTGCGCATAGGAGCTTTGAGCAGCTCGATTGGTTGTTTGAGAAGGGAGTGCCGGCGAGGATGTTCAAGGGGTATGATGTACCGTTGCTTGCTGTCGCTTGATGGACCTGGTTAGCGTTTATGATATATACTTGTTTTGCTTAATAATGATCAAGTGAAGAAAATGTTTCTGTCTTGCGAGACCCCTTCACGAAGGGACTCGATAGAGACTTTCCGGGAACCATGAACTAAGAAGCTGTCGGGGAGCCATTCCACGTAGGGAGAGTTCCTCGAAACAAACTTCATCTTCATCGTCCCGATCTTCATAATACCATTCTCATTCGACTCACCTTAGAACCTTTCCGCTTATACATACCTACCTCATATATGTGCCCTATCTGTTGTCCGAAAGTGCCACTGGTTAGTTAGCGCATTTAATCCTGCTATACTTAGCTGTGAAGTGAAAAGAGAAAAACAACGCTCGCTCGCTGCCAGGTTGGAAATATGAGAATTCATAGAATAAAGAAAGTGGCTTAGTTTTCTGCGATGATGCAACATATATGAGATGTGTTATTAGCAATGTTGTTTGAAGGATTGGCGTACAATACAATATGACCGCTTATCTAGACATTTAAAGCACATAGCGCTTCCCCTAAGCTCTCTCAACACGCGAATAGCAATGAAAGTCCCGTTGAAACCCGTATCCTGATGAATCAAACCACCAGATAGATGTAAGAATTTCAACCAACACCCTATTCACAACTTTGTGGGCTGTAGCGACATGAAGTCTTCATTGCCACGTGATATGGACTTAAGAATCACTTCTCAGCAAAGCAAACTCTTTCCAGTAAGATTCGTATCCTAACATTGTCTCGTCAATTTTTTTACAACATAAGCAAATCCCCATTCGCTCCCCCACCTGTCGTAGGATGATACGACTGCTCCGGTGCATTTTGATTAACTACATACTGCATCTCGCCCATCCCCACGGTCGGGCTGCCCCCAAAGGCATCATCTTGCCCATTAATATGCATCTGCGCCATCTGCTGATTCCCCACACCCGCGAAGAATTCATCCGCTGCATCGACCGCGGCGGCAAGGTCGCCGTTCTGCGTGGGTCTGATAGCGGGTTGATTACCCATACCGAAGGTCGAGAGTGATTTTTGCCCATCGAGGCCTTTGGCTGATGGAAGGGTATGCTTTTGTAGAGCGGGACTATCGGCCAACTTTCGAGGCCGTGCAGAGCGGAAGACTTGCTGGACTGGCTTGAGGTAGACAGTTGCAAGTGTGCCGACGTTGAGACACATTTCTTCCAGGGTCGCTGGATCTAGCTTTTCGGTTTCGGCGGTGATTGCTGGCTTCTCGCCCATTACTACTGCTTTGGCGGTTTCCATGTCTGAGGATAGTAGACGCCAGTACATGTAACCTCTATCTCTTAAATCCGGGTTATCTGTGTCCTCGGTTGCCCATTTCAGGACTTTCGGGACGAGTTCTTGCCCCTTTGTTGGCCGTTGAATGAACAACTTGACTGTTGCGGTAAGAAGGGCCAATTGCACCTCAACTGGCTCGTCTGCAAAAGTGTAAAGGAAATCGTCCAACAGCACATCCGAGTTTTCAATTCGAGCTGCGTATTGACCAATGACCCAGATCATAGCCGACTTCGCCTCAGGTTCATCCAGCGAGTCCAGGTTCTCGCAGAGGGTGGAAATGATGGATTCGTATTGGTTGGGGTATTTTCGGAAGATGTTCCGAATCACTACTGTCGCTTCTTGAACGATGTAGGTGACCTTTGTAGCAACAAGCTCTAGTAATGTATTTATACATCGCCTTGCTGCTGGCTCGATCTTGATGGCCAGCTTGCCAATTGCTCGGACAGATTTGCGTACGAAATGAACGTCGATCTCTGTCGCATATTCTCGTAACTCAGTCAAAACTTCTTCGATGTTTTTCTCCGTAGCCAGCATAAATATCAACTCCAATTTCGTGACTTTTACGTAAATTGGATCGTTGTATTTGCAGAAAAATACCCGTATGTCGTTTCGAAGCACCTCTGGCCGCCTCTGCAAGATTAATAAAGCGTTTCTCAGAGCCAAATACTGCACCTCGGGGCCTTTTGCCAGCAATGTCACCAAAGGAGGTGACAGTTTCCGGCATAACACCGATATTTGCCTCTGATCCGCAATGTAATTCATCAGATAAAGTATCACTCTTATGCAAGTGAGAACCACTGCTGAGTTCGTGTGTGAGAGTCGTGGGGATATTCTCTCGGCTAAGAGTAAGGCTTCGGATGTCTCTTGGGGGACGTACGACATCAAAGCCTCGAGGATATATGTTTGACCCCATCTGTAGATACGTCAATTACAATTCGGACAAGAAGTCAAGGCTATGCATACTCTGAGCAGTCCGGTAAGATTTGCACCATTTTTGAAGCATTGCCATAATCAATGGTGAGCTTGATTGCATCACTCCTTTCCCAGATGTCCATCAGACTGGCAAGAGCGCTTGCGACCACTGTGGGATTGTCATCCCTGAGCATCGAATTCAGCCTATCAATTAGATCAGAACTCTCAACTAGGTTCCTGTCATGATCATATAGTTTTGCGACGCAGAATGCGGCCGTTTTTCGAACATAGGGGTCTGCGTCTCGGAGGAGGTTCTTGGTAAGAGAAAGGGTAGCATGGACAAATTCTTTAACGTATATGTATGACATTGTTCGCAGTGCCAGTGCTCTCACGAGAGGATTCGAATCGTGCATATCCTGTGTATAGTTAGTACTGACGTGACTCACTTGTATTCATTGAACATACCTCTTCCAATGTCGGGAGTGCTTTCAAAGCAACCTCGGGCTTCATTCGAGCGTAGTTTACTAGAAATAAGAAACACCTGTATACTGTCAGCACCTCCCTCCCCCATCACATTCCCAAAGAATCCTACATTTTCTTGATCTCTAGACTTGGTATTTGCATGCAACCAACAATATCCGGAAACAGGGCCACCATATCATTGTTGCTCATGGTCATATTGGCGACAATCTTCTTCAGCGCAATCTTCTTCGCCGCATGGTTCTTGTCCTTCTTCCCTCCACTATTCAACTCCAATCGTAATTCCGCGACTTTGCCCTGTTGGGTGCGAAGATATGGTGAGCGATAGCCCCCATAGCCCGAAGGTGGAATATAATGGGGGAGAAACATCATGGGCAGATCCTAACAGTAACCTCTGTCGTGCGCCCTCCACGGGCAGAATTACTCGATGCGCCAGCCAAACTCAGAGCTGGGTTCTAGCCGCACAGTAACGGTACAAGCAGCTGACAACACCTTGTGTTGTGTCGCATAGAAGCTGAAGAACAAGAGGAGAAGGAAGGCACGTACTCTTGCAAAGAGCTTCGCATCTCCCGCGCCTGAACTCATGATGGGAACGGGCAGGCGAGCCTCAATGCGTCTCTATGCGTCTGTGTAAAGTTTCTGGCTTGCAGATTGATCGGAAGTGGTGTGTCTGCGGTCGGTAGATACCCCTCCACCCAATCTTTCACCAACGAGAGCGATTCTTGTCAAGCCAGGAAACGTGGATCCTTGTTCTGCGCGCCGCCGTCACCGCCAATAATATGTTCCTTTTCGTAGAGGGTATTCCATGAACCTGCGGATCGATATTTTGTCGTTGAAGGTATTCCGAGTCGTACTTGTTGTCTAGTACCTGTAGTTCAGAGCTTGTGTGAGGTTCATAGGGGGGAGGAGGGCGCTACAAAGGCAAGTCCGGGGTCGGCTGAGGTCTCGCCAAGTGGACGCGCTACAGTACGACCTCGCGCTTCTACTTGGAGATACGTATTCCAGAAAACGACGATAAAACACCACGTTTATCTATTGCCATAAAAAGAAAATGGAAATGGCTTCTGCACCTCCACCACCGCAATGGGTCATTGACTTGAATTCCCCTCCGGCAGCGAAGCCAAAGACCGCAGGAATCCCCGATCCGCCAGGATACACCTCAACAACTGTAGGAGGAAAGGTAGATACCACAAGTCCCGCGCAGTTCCTTATACTAATAGTTCTCCAGAAACAACAGTCCTCCTCCAAAACCGCCGTTCGCGCGCCTCCCACAGCCGAAGAGATGGACGTCCTCAAGCTCAAGAAGGCCTGGGAAGTAGCCCTTGCACCTGTCAAGCAGCTCCCCATGACCGCAATCATGATGTACATGTCGGGCAACTCTCTCCAAATATTCAGCATCATGATGGTTGGCATGGCATTTAAGAATCCGATTATGGGACTCATGGCTACGAATCAGGCCTTTGAGAAGTTTGAGACTCCGGGGACGAAGGCGAATCTGTTGATGGTTAAGGCGGTTTATGTGGGGATGCAGCTGTTGGCATTGGCGTTGGGGGTATGGAAGGTTAATGGGATGGGGCTTTTACCGTGAGTGTTGTCATGATAGGAGGGAGAGATAAAGATGGCATGCTAATTTGATATAGAACAACGAAATCGGATTGGTTGGCTTGGGAGGCGGCGAGAGATCCTTTGGAGGTGGCGATACCCGCGTTTTGACGCATCGTATAATCGGAGTTCGATCGGCGTTGACGGATAAGCAGGATGGGGATATATGGAATTGGCCTCGAATATCATTCTAGAGCAAGGCTACGAAGGAAGATGCCTTTCATTGTACAAGTGTAAAGCTTATGTCAAGAGTAAGAGGGATGGTAGAAGCAGAGCACCTCACACTGGAGCAGTTGCTCCAAAGATGGACGGATTTCTTGCTGAGCAGAAGCATCTGAGTTCACGAGCCTTTGATTATTGCGGTACCGAGCCTTCTCAAGGCAGCATGACATAACTGAAATAATACTTTGCTCCAATACTTTCTCATCATCCTCTTTCTTGTTTCTGCAGTACCCTCTTTGGTCTCCTAAACTAGACATATTTTCCCTCGGGCAAATCGAACAACCGGTCTCTTGCTCACTCAAGAAATCTGGCCACTAAAGTCTATTTCTCTTATATCAATATCTATCTTTGATGTCATAATCAACAGCCTCGAAAGTTTAGAAGGGTCGGAGGCAAACATGTCTGATTTTACCGTCATTGGAATTGGAATTGGGATATTCATTCACTTACTACATAATGAAACTCCGCCATGTGGCCAAACACAGAGCAAAACAACGTACTGCTTTCACTCCTAGATCGCCAGCTATACAAGATGTCTTGGTTACAAAGAGCTTTACACATGCGATAAGGTTTGAATCCTTAAGCGGCTACGCTTGCGGTCGATTGTGTATTGAGTAGAGGCTCTATTTAGGTATAATTGCTCTCAAAAGCCCAGAAACCCGTGAGTAGCGCTTTCCATGTCTACAGAACTGACCACGTAACATCTCCCGTGATATATAAATCTGCTTAGGAGAATGTTTACAAGTCAGGTATCGCACGGAGAAGGAATGTTCTAACGATTCTAGGTTCCAAAACTACCTTACCACTGCAAAGGTCTTCATGGGCTTCCTGCTAGCTTGAATACCGTAATTTTGTTCACCGATCTTCCTTGGATTCCCATGCCTACGGCTACTCGGAAAAGAAGACTTTGCGGTCAATAGACTGATTGCTGTCAAAACAGATCCTTACTTGAAGCGTGTTGAAAGCCAGATTGGATTCTGATTAATCTCAAACGTCTGCAGAAGACATGCGGAAAAGCACTGCAATACGGTCGACTTTGTATTGCCGGATCCATTCTGTCAGAAAACTACTTAACCGGCGTTGAGGGACTTCTTGTACTTTTGATTGAATTAGCTGCTGATTTAAAGGAAGATACCAAATGCGATTCTCGTGGTTTGCTCGAGAAATGTCGGTGATACTGTTAGAATCTGGTATGCAAGGACGGTCGTGAGCTGACAGCAGACGGAGGACCAGAAGCAGGACTGAACCAAAAGCAGGACCTGAACCAGAAGCCATGGTTGGTAGAACGCTTCTCGAGCAAGACTTCAGACCCCGCGCTAGTTTAGGAAAGTCATTATTACACATATAATACTCACCACTTTTTGTTGCATCCTCGCCATCACCACCAATTCGCACAACCAAGCGTCAGAAGCTAGGGATATTGGATCTAGATATACCAACGCTGCATTTAAGGATGTCTGCAATTGATGTGTTTGACATATTATCACTCCCACTTGGTGATAAAGAGCTTATGGATATATTATACCTCGAAAGAGCACTGGTCTATCACCCTTTCCCGAATTGGGGAAACCTATATAAAAAGACATCAAATGCAAACAGGATTTCCTCTCTCTCGACTCTATTTAACATGTCCGTGGGCGCAATATTGGTTGCTATTATAAGAGGCATCGAGGGTGGTAGCATCAGCCCAAAGGCTTAGGCTGATTTTAGGCATAACACTTATTATATCAGGATCCTTGTGGTTATTGATGTATAACTCTCTCGACCTGTCCTTAGCCCGAATTATAGCACCACACAACTTAATTGAAGTACCTCATGTTCTATTGACCTATCTGCTCTGCCTTCTAGCTGGCGGCGATGGCGGCGCTGCAGCAGCCTTATTTATACAGTAACTGGAAGCAACCTCCTAGTCGCGCAAAGCATTATCGAAAACAAAGACGAAGTGGCCGCAATGGTGATCGTGGTATGCAGCGCGCTGTATTTCCATTAGACACTTTGCAATGCCCGAGGTGTGCTTTCGGTCCTTACAGACTGGCCATTAAGTCAGCGATAATTAAGTCACCTCATCAGTTGAAGCTTTTAGCATCAGTTAGTCAGTTGAGATCCTAAAATAAACAAGTCAGCTAGTTGCTAATTTTCTAATCAGTTGCTGATTAGCTAATAGGTAGTAAAATCATTAATAATAGGGTGCTTCTAAGGCTTATTTTTAAGGTTTTAAAAGGAGGGATTTGACGAGTTTTAGCGTAAAATAGCCTAAATTAGCCTAAGATCTAAGGTTCCCATACTATAATCTAGCAAATTCTTATTAATACTATTACTTTTATACTCTATATACTATTACTCTATTACTTATTATTACCTAATATAACTTCCTATACCTTAATACTATTAGAAATGGATTCCCTAGCATCTAAGCTATCTACTACCTCTCTACTATTAGCATTCTCAGCCCTAATGCCAATAATATTTTAATATTAGTGGTCTTTGATTGAGAAAAAGGATCCTACACCTGGGTAGTATTGCTAAGACAAATGTCTTGGCACAGAAAAAGTGCTAAGTTTTTCAAGTCTTAGCAAAAAGAGGTTGGGGATTAGCGAGAGGTTTTTGCTCACTTTTACGGCCTCTGATTGGTCCGATGACGTATACGTATATAGCACCTGATTTCTTACTCTTAAATAACTACCTAAATGCTAGAAAGCTTAGTAGTATTATATGATAGATATTTAAAGCTTTACTAGCATATTATAATGCTATAAAAATTATTTCTATAGCTCTATTATTT